>JAOBAY020087156.1:0-10372 GCA_025331085.2 Zoanthus sociatus
ATAATTAAAGTCAACCTTTTGTTTCAGGTTATGTCCGACCAAAATTTTACTTTGTCCGACCAAGATGTTGTTTTGGTTGGACATATGTCCTTTCAAGTGCAAAAAATTATTTCCAGCCCTGCCTAATTGTTAAATAGTAACGCTTAGATATTTTATAATAATAATTATAATAAGAATAATAAGAATAATAATAATAATAATAATGATAATGTATGGGCAATTGCACGTGAGATTCTGGAAACAAATGATAGTATTGAGACATGGCAGTGGATGAGAAAGTCACAAGAACAGGCTGTTAGGACCAACTGGGTCAAACAATATTGATGAGACAGCCCCTTCTACCTTGTGTACACTATGTGGCAACCACAAGGACAGAGTAAACCACATTGTAAGTGGATGTGAGAAACTGGCGCAGAGAGAGTACAAACGTAGGCATAACAATGTGGCCAAGATGGTGCATTTGAAGTTGTGTGAGAAATACGGCTTTAAAGGTAAAGAGAAATGGTATGAACATGAGCCTGAATCCGTTGTAGAAAATGATAGGGTGAAGAAGGCCTGACATAGTGGTAATAAATAAGCAAGAGAAGAGCTGTTTAATCATTGACATTGCTATACCGGGAAATGTTCGAGTACATAAGAAAGAAATTGAGAAGATTGATAAGTATCAAGAACTTAAGATAGAAATCAAACGTCTGTGGAAGCTACGAACAGTGCAGATTGTGCCCGTGGTTGTTGGTGCACTACGGAATGTGACCAAAGAGGCTCAGAGAATTCTTAAAAAAACTGGATATCATATTACAAACACGATTTTTACTAAAACCCCGCATTGTTAGGAACAATCAGAATCCTGAGAAAGATGTTGGATATTTGAAGGAAGGAGAAAGAATCCCCTTGGGTCCCTTGGTCGTAGGTTATGACCCGATCCCTTGGGAAGTAAAACGGCACAAGATCAGCCTATGGAATATAATAATAATAATAACAATAATAATAATAATAATAATAATGATGATGATGATGATAATGATAATTATTTGGGCACTCCGGTAGGACAGGTTGCATCCTTAGCCTATCATGAGGAAATGGACAACTCATCCCAAGAGAGAATGACGTAGCACCTTTGGCAAGTGCTAGCAACCCCCCAGCTGCCCTTGCTAGGGTTATGGTAAATACTCTAACAACAATGCAGGCAGAACACAAAACATTACTTAATTTCCCAGTGGCTGCAAAGGCGGATGAGGGTATGGGATAGATGAGACTCCTCAGCCATAAGGAGTGCCACCCATATAGGAGAAGGTAAACTCTGATGTAAAACCTAGGCCCCGTAGTGATGGTAGACCCTGTAACAGGTTGGTTACTGCCATTTTTCAGGGATGATGAGAGTGGGTGGAGTTCTCTAAGCATTGGATGGCAATCCGGCTAATGATGGTGTCATGATAAAAATACTGGTTAGTTGGAACCCCAATATGGTGAGAATGGGTGGGTGATGAACAAGATATTCAGGTTGACGAAGAATTATTACCTGATGTCCGAAGCATAATAGATGAGGTAAAAGGAATAACAGCAAAAGATGTGAGCATTGGAGGAATTTCTTTCAAAAAGGTTAATTGGAGAAGGTTAAAAAATGCTATCAAGCATATCAAAACATAACGACATTACCAAAACTAACACATTCCTGAGAGCTGCTGGTGTGTGAGTTGCGCACACCTTGGGATTGTCCAACACAAAAGAACAGAGCCTTGGTGGGGTAGGATAATAGAAGCAGGTGAGAAAAGGTTTAGAGAGGCATATCTGCATCTAAGAGAAAAGCGAGGGGATGGACGCCGGAATGGAAGTAGGGGAACGAAAGAACAACTATTAATAGATAAGGCTGTATTAAAAGATTTGCAAAAACAGTCACACAAACCTAGCTAAGGAGATAATGAAAGAAGAGAAAACAATGTAATATACTTTCATGCTAGCTAAGGAGAGGATTAATTACAAAAAAGTACATGATAAGATTCCCTATAGCTGGATTTGTGAGTGCTTAGAGTTGTTTGAATGTTAGGAAGTTCCTTATTGGTAGTATGCTAACTGGAAGTTTGAGATGACTTTTTGCGAGCAGTCACAGGGGATGTATAAATGAGAAGAGGAATCTTTTAAGGAGACAGTCTGTCACCACTTTTGTTTGTACTGAGTATGATATCACTGACATTGGTCTTGCGAGAGGGAATGGCATGTTATGAGACTGTAAAAAGTACAAAGTTAATCATCTATTGTCTATGGATAACTTAAAGTTGTTTGGCAAGAGTATTGATCATATCAATTCACATGTACAGACAGTTTATGTGTTCAATGAGGATATCAGGATGGAGTTTGAAGTGAAGAAAATTGGTGTACTGGTTCTCAAGAGAGGGAAGGTGGTGAAGATGGATAGAATAATCCTTCCAGCTGGGCAGGCAATAAAACAAATAGACGAGGATGGATACAGATATTTGGGAATTCTAGAAGTAGACAGTGTAAAAGAAGGGGAGATGAAGATTCAGTGTCAGAAGGAGTATAAGATGATGCTGAAGATAGTGCTGAAGTCAAAATTAGGTGGCAAGAATAAGGGTGTAAGTATCTTGGAGGGAAGTTAGAGTCCTATTGTATTTATACCCACCTTCGGGTGAATCAATAAATAAATAAATAAAAATAAAAATAAATCCAAGCAATTAACATGTGGGCTGTAGCAGTCATATGTAACATATGGAGCTGGTATCATCAAATGGACAGATAATGAATAGGAACTTTGGAAATAAAGGCTAGAAAAACCCTGGCCATGTATGGAGAATTTCATTCCAAGAGTGATGTTGACAGGTTGTACTAGGCACAGGTGAAAGGTGGATGTGGATTAATCAGTTGTGAGATTTGTGGTAGGAGTGAAGAAAATAGTTTATGATTGTTATATGCAAAGAATTCAGAAGGCGTCAAAGCTACTCATGTCATTGAGTATGAACAAAGACAGGGATCGCGTTAATGCGAAAATCATGCATTTTCAAGCAAAGTGTTAGACAGGAAATGCATTTTGAAACTTGTTTAAGTTTCCACCAAGAAACAAAACTAGTATTTACAATACAATGGGTTTGAAGTGTATTTGTGTATTTAAATAGAATTCTGGTCACAAAACAACGTGAAAAAATAAACTGATCGCATTGATCGATCTGTAAACGAATTCTTGTTCATGTCTTCACGTACGCATACACAACTACTCTACTGGGCAGCCATGCTGAGCCGCGCCAGTGGTCATGCGGGAAAAAAGAACCTGGTACAGAGTTTAAACATCTGAGATAATGCAAGAATCGGGTCAAGTCTTTCGGCCAATACATCTCTTTTCTTTTCTTGGCACTTTGTTGACTTCTGTATTTCAACTTTTTCAAATGAGGAATTCTTAATGTCAAAACGATAACAGACATTATTCGAACTTTTGAAGCAGCCAGAACCGAAGTCTGTACGATTCTCGACAGATGAAAAAGACTGCTTGTGGGCCTGGGAAATGATGGGGATTCAGTGATGATGGGAAGGCACAATGGGGTTGGAGTTCGTCTGATTTCAGTAGGTCTTTACTTAATGCACATCACTGTGTTGCCCAGAAACTGGCACGTTGTCGTTCTCAAGCAGCCAAATCAGTGAAACTATTTGACGACTATCAGAAAACACTCACATGCATTTTTAACTTTTTTTCAAATTCAGCAGTAAGATACAACAAACTGCGTGAAATCCTCTAAATTCTTGACATGAAACCAGTAACAGTGAAAGCTGCTGCCCCCACAAGATGGCTGTCACTTCACAATGCAGTTACGGCAATTTACAAGTGCTGGGCAGCCCTTACAAATTGTGTAATTCACCAAGCTGCTGAAAATGATGGAGAGAATTCTGATAGAGCGAAAGGATACTTGAAACAGGTGCAGCAGTATAAATTTGTTGCAGAAACCTGCTTTATGAAAGGTGTATTGCCAGTGGTGTTAAAGCTCAGCAAATCATTTCAGAAAGACAAAATTGGCATTTCATCTGTTTATCCATTGGTCACTTTAACTCAAGGTACTATAAGTGCCTTGAAAAAAGAACTCTCTGGGGTGCTGAACAGTTACAAGGTGGCACATACGAAGGAAGAGAATTGCAGGGGATAATGCAATGCAAATGCTTCTCAATGCAACAAAGAAATTTCTTGGAAAATTGCTAAAAACCTTGATGAGAGGTTTCCCAAAGAGGCTCTGAATGTAATGTCAGCGCTAGACAATGCTCTAAATCCCCAGCGTCTCCCAGAAAGCTCTGCTGATATTGCTACACATGGAACCGAGTCCATGAAGGTTTCTGTTTGACCATTATGGCACAGAAAGACTTGTTGATGGGAGATCTGTTGGGCCACTTATTGACCAAGATGGAACAAGAAACAACTTTTTGCAGTTTAAATTTCTCTTCAACTCTTACAGGCAGCTCACTATGGAAGAGTTTCGCAAAGCATTTTTAGTGAATGAAGTGCTTACATCAGAATTTCCAAATTTTGCAATCCTTGCAAACATTGCTTTAGTTATACGTGGTTTTTCTTGTCAAAACCGAATCAAGACTGCACAAAGAAACAGGCTTGTAGAATGAGACTTTGAACACTCTGATGAAGGTGTCATTCGAAGTCCTTCCAATTCGCCAATTTGATTTTGTCAAAGCCAAAGACAAATTCAAGCAATGCGTCAAAGGCTGCAGCCAACATCATAGGTGTACAACAGTACCGTAGCTAACTGCCATGTGTCTGCACTGTACAAACTTTAAACTGGACAATGTATTAATTAACCAGTATTTGATTTCCTGCTTGCACAGTTGAATATGTATTAGACAGTTTTATATAGTTACACATTCTCTCTTGGAGTAACTGTTGTTTAGATTCATTTGATTTAATGAAAACTTCGACATTATAATATTTGACTGCTGTGCATGTCACCACTGATCCCAGCTCATCAGAAATAAGGCATATGGATACAGTACCAAAAATGACCAGAAAATAAATTATTGAGGGGGGCATGGAACTCCTTACCAAGCCTTTGGGACCCCAGACTAGATGGGTCAATAAGTCCCAGGACTCAGAAAAAAAAATTCCTAGTGCAATCACTGAAAGTGTAGAAAGCAAGAAGTTCAAGAAAACTTTGCATGGGGAGAAGTTAAAGAATTAGAAGGGAAAAAACATGTATGGGCAGTATTTGAGAGATAAACCAAACACAACAAATATTGTGGGAACATGGGAATGGTTAATATAGGTATATCTGAAAGTGCAGACTGAGGCCCAATTATGTGCTGCTCAGGAGCAAGCTATTAGGATCAACACCATTAAACATCATGTGGATAAGATGGAGGAGTTCCCCTTGTGTAGACTGTTTGGTGAGAAGGTTGAGAATGTTGACCACGTCATCAGCAAGTGTAAGAGTTAGTTCAGAAGGAATACAAAATGAAAACATGACAATGTTGCGAAGGCAGTCCAATGGAAACTGTGTGAGAAATATGGATTAGAGCAGAGGGAAAAGTAGTATAACTTACACGTGTGTGTAGCTGTTAATGAAAAATTAAGATTTTGTGGCCATGTTATGGAAGCTAGAAAGCCTGACATTGTAATCATCAATAAGGAAGACAATAACTGCTTTATTGTTGGCATCGCTATCGCCAGAGATTCAAGACTCAAGATTCAATGAAAAAGCGAGTGAAAAGATTGAAAAATACCAGGACATGAAGAGATAGATTTGTATAAGAATGTGGAATTTGAAAAGTACTCATGATCAGGTAATACCTACTATTGTTGGTGCCATAGGTGGAATAACAGGAAAGGTAGTGATTGGGTTGAGAAACTGGCCATTACACTATGGACAGCATTCCCACAAAAGACTGCACTATTCGGAACAGCAAGAATTCTGAGAAGGGTACGTAATACATGAGCATAGGAGAAGAGATTGTGTGGTCATAGGTTATGACCCATTTCTTCAGGGTTTTATACCCAGTTGATAAGGCACCAGTCTGATGTGTAGAAGGCTCGGGTTCGATTCTCAGCCGGACCAAAACTCAGGGTTTTAAAATAATTGAGGAGAAGGTGCTGCCTTTGCTCTAACATCTGCAAATTGTTAGACATTCGCATCTGCTCGGTTAAGGAGGTTAAACCATAAACCCAGTCTCTAGATCTCTCTGTCAAGGGACTTAAAAGTACCCACACACTTCTCGCAAAGAGTAGGATAGTGATACCGGTGTTGTGGTCTGTTTCTTCAACTGTGGGAACTTCTTATCAGCTGCCAAATTGCGCCATAACATGTGAGCCACTCAAGTGGATTTTCTAAGATGCCCAACTGTTCAAAAACCTGTATTTACTTGTAAAGCACTTAGAGCTTTATAGGATAAGCGCTATATAAATATTGTATTATAATAATAACAGTAATAATAAAAATAATAGACAAGTATCAAGACTTAAAGAGGGAAACCATGAAAACATGGAAATGTCTCGAGGTTGTGGTGATACAGTACCTGTCATAATTGGGGCATTGGGAACGCTCCCTAAAGGGCTCAGAACATGGTTAAATGTTATAGGCATGGGAGAAGATTTAGGTTTTTACAAAGAGCATCCATTCTGGGATTGGCATGTATTCTCAGAAGAGTACTGGGGATGCAAGGTTAAGAGAACACTCAAGAATCCTTGCATCCAAAGCCACGGGAGGTGGCATTTTGCAAAAAAGAAACATCCATACCCTTATTACTGACTCAGTAGTAGGAGTAACTAGCTGCCATCCGTGCAAATATGATTTAATACATAGTTAGGAGTTGTTGATTGGGCATCAGCACTAGGATAAGATAGAATGTATATCTGGCTATAATTTGTGGTGAAATTTCATAATGTGCTTACTGTTATCTGTGAGGGGTGAAGTGGACATTCAGTAGGGGATAGGACCTAACAGTGAGCCCTGAGATCCTGGGGTATACTGCGAGGAAGATTTATTACTACAGATGTCATGATTTCTAGTTTTATCAAGGCCTGGTTTATTTCAGACATTCCTAATGCTTTTTTCTTAAACTGTGGATATTACTCAAAAGATCAGGTTTTTAACAAATTTTTAAGCTAAAATACAGTAACTTGTTTCAAACTTAGTGGCACGGAATGACTGAATAAAATTGACTTGCACACAAAAAATCTGGCATCGATCGTAGCATCAATTAATAACCTATGATCATCATGATAATGTTGAAGGAGCTTTACTAAGTAAGCTAGCTTGAAACACCTTAAATAAACCCTGTAAACCATTAAATTATGCTTATCATTTGCTGTAGATAAGATTGCATATATTACCCTAGCCCTAGAAAACAAAGATAGCTTACTAAAAACGATTCTAAAAAATGGCAGTGTAACAACCCATATCATAAATCAATTCAAAAGTATATTTTTCTGGAGATAAAAGGGAAATCTTTAGTTTCTCTTATTTCTCAGTCCATGTGTTGTTGTACGTAGAGTTAGCGTACAAAGCCGGACTCATGGAGTTAAGCAATAACTTTTCACTATTTTGTTCATACCTTATATAATTGTAAAACCGTAATAAAAAAAAAAATTTATAAATACAAGTAACATAATTATATGAGTGCATCCTTAATGCAGTACAGTTCATAATACACAGAAAATAAAAACAATATATTGCTTGTTCAAGAAATGAGAACTCAATGAGCATAAAGTCTAATAAGATTTTAAAAAAGCCTTTCACCTTTGAAATCCTGTGCTCTTTTTCTTGTTGCTCCTTCGTCAGCGAAAAAGATTTCTTTTCTTTTATCTTAACAAGTGCTAACTGTGCTTCCTCATAAAGTCCAATTCGCCTCTGGTTTACATCACAAGTGAGTGTCAACAATTGCTTAACCTGAAAAAAGCCAAACTGCTTGTTTGAAAATGTCTTTATACAGTATATGGCAAAAAAACAAAGGAAAACAGTGATGATACAGAAAACGAGAAAGCAAGGAAAATAAAAAGGAAACGGGCAATAGAATAACAAAAAAATAGAAAAATATAAGTAAACAAAAATTTCAAGGAAAAAAAGAAGTCATGTTTGCTCATGTATCTACCCAAAACACCAAAGTTTAAGGTGTGCACAACGAGGGTTTCCGAACTGAGATTTCTGAAGATGTTTGGAATTCATGATGGTGGCCAAAAAACAGGTCCGTCATTTTGTTAATCGTAGTCCCAACCCTAAGTCACATCATAGTCTGGGGAAGGGTGGGTGCGAGTCAGGTGGGGTCATTATGGTGTTCAGTGAGGGTTATCTTTTTAAGGACAAAAACAGCCACGCTTATGAATGCACAGTTTATAGGCCTCCCCATGGAAAAATACAATCAACACACGATTAAAAAGAAGGGTTATTTATTAAGGTATGGTTTCAGTGAAAAAACAAAAAGAAAAAACAAAATAATTTTACAAATGCAACGGAAAAAACTCAGTTATTCATCCCTTATTGTTTTTTCTGTAATAACAAGGATTTTTGACCATATCTGACCATCATCATCATTATCAATCCAGTTTTAATCTGGGTTTCTCCCCGTAAACAAGGGTGGCCGGATTTACCCCACTCTGCCAGCAATCTCTCCTACTCCCACTCTCCATTTTGCTCGATTCATTGCATCCTTCTTCTTCAAACCAACACTCTTGCTCTCCTTCTGCACTTGCAATTTTGATGTTTTCCTCGGTCGTCCTCGCTTCCTCTTTCCCTTCACTTCAAACTCCAATGCTTTTCTCAAAATATGCCCATCATCCCTCCTTAACATATGCCCATACCATCTCACTCCATTCGCCTTTGCCATCTGAACTAATGTTTTTTTCAATCCCAACATCTCCATTAATTCCTCTATCTGTCCTCTTTTTCTCCATCATTTTTGCACCACACATTGCTCTCACCATTGCTCTTTTGGTTCTTCTCAAAATTGCAATCTCATTTTCATTCAAACACCATGTCTCACTCCCATACAACATTGCTGATCTTACACAACCCCGATAAATCATTCCTTTCATCTTCAGCGAGAACCTTTTTGAGTTCAGCAACTGTCCACATTCCTTGAACTTCACCCACCCAATTCTCACTCTTACTATCACAGCCGGCTGCCTCACAACCACCACTTGCACTCACTCTATCCCCCAAATAGCAGAAACTTCTCACCGATTCCACCTCTTCACACAACTTCTCCACAGGTCTCATAAGTCCATTAACTTGTTTGTTGCATCTTCCACACACAAAATCTCTCCCCAACCTCGAGGTCACTCTCTTTATTTTCACACATCTACCATGTATCCATTTCCGACATTTCACACACAACACTGAATTTGCCATTACTCGGTTCCCACAAATTCCACATGGATCTATCTTACTTACAGTCACTTCACCTTCTGCACCACTCACTAATGCTTTTGTCTTCCCGAGGTTCACCTTCAGCCCCTTGCTCTCAAATGCCTCCTTCCATCTCCAGAACTTCTCCCTCAGTCCTTCCATCGTTTCACTCATCAGAACTAAGTCATCTGCATACAACATCTCACTCATTGAACCACTTCTCACACTCTCAGTAACCACATCAACCACAATTGCAAAAACCAATGGTAACAACACGGATCCCTGCTGGCATGGTGCACACCAACTTTCACTTCAAACTCTTCTGACAACTCTTGCCCAACTAGTACTCTAACTTTTGTTTTCGATCCTTCATACAGACTCATCACTGATCTCACCATTACCTCTGGAATACCTCTCTTCCTCATTGCCTACTCCACTACCTTCCACATACACAACCTTTTCTCTTTCTCTAAATACTCCTCTTGTAACCTTCTCAAAATAAACACAGCATCTGTTGTTCCTTTGCCAGGCATAAATTAAACTAAATTGCATCTCATTCATTTATAACATACGGCGCAATCTCTTCTCTAGCACTTTTCTACAATTTTCATTGCATGTTCTAACAAGTTCACTCCCCTATACACCCCACAACTCATTGCATCCCCTTCCCCCTTGAAAATCAGTACTTGAAAAAGTACTTAGAAAGTATCTAAGAGATTGTATTTCCTGGTTCAGCTAAAGAGAGCTAAGGTTTCTATCAGTGACTTACGTTTATTTTATACTACTTGTGTAAGATCAGTTATAGATTACGCAGTACCAGTTTTTCATTGTGCCCTCCCAAAATATCTTATAAAAGAACTAGAACGAATTCAGAAGAGAGCCATGGCTATTATTTTTCCAGAATATAACTATCAAGAGGCATTAGATAAAGCAAATATTTGTAAATTAGAAGACCATCATAAGCATAATTGTAGCAAACTGTTTAATGATATCAAAGTAAATACAGACCATAGGTTGCATAGAGTACTTCCAAC
>JAOBAY020087166.1:0-18322 GCA_025331085.2 Zoanthus sociatus
ATCTATCTTTCTATCTATCTATCTATCTATCTATCTATCTATCTATCTATCTATCTATCTATCTATCTATCTATCTAATCTATCTATCTATCTTTATATAAAGTAGGAAAAGTAAAGGACCTAGTGTACTGCCTTGAGGGATTCCACATACAATTTCTCTCATTGGGGATACATTATCCCCAATGACAACATATTGTTTTCTATTAGTTAGTCAACTAGTGAACCACATAAGTGGAACACCCCTAATGCCATATTTTTCAAGTTTTTTTTAACAATATGCCATGATTGACAGTATCAAAAGCCTTGGCAAAATCAAGAAAAACCCCACAAATAAAGAGATTGTTATCAATAGCACTTTTAAAGCTGTCTGTTATTTCAATTATAGCTTGCTCGGTAGATTATCCTTTCCTAAATCCGAATTGAAATTCACTTAGAATTTTATATTTTTCTAGGTATGTATGAAATTAGTTGTTTACGAACTAATTTTTCAAATATTTTTGTGATAGCAGAAAGAGTTAATATTGGTCGGAAGTTAGTGGGCTCAAAGACGTCTCCTCCTTTGTCGACAGGGGTTACTTTAGAGGTTTTTAAAATGTCAGGTACCATTCCTTGATCAAGAGAATGGTTAAAAATTAATGCCAATGGCTCACTGAGGTGATAATTTGCTAGTTTTATGCATGAAGTAGGGATACCTAGAGTAGATTTAGCAACTTGCAGGTTATTTATTAAATCTGAAACTTCATGTAGACAAATCCATTTGGAAACAAAACTATTTGGTATATTGTATTTGATATATTTGAGTGGGTCATCAACTTTGCATGCTGGGAGTTGTGCTGACAGTTTGGGTCCTATATTAGTAAAGTGCTCATTGAATTTATCACATATATATATAGCTTGTCAGTATAACACTTATTATTATACCTGAGTTTAGGTGTAAATTATGTGGAACTTTGTTTTTTTTTTTACGGTTGATTAACATGGCAATTAATTTCCAACTCATTTTAATATTTTTTTTATTCATATCAAACTGAGACTGAAAATAGATCTTTTTTGCTATTTCCTTGATTTTTGTAAGCTTATTTTTGTAAGTGTTATATTTTTTAGCTCATGAAATGGGATTTAAAAATGTTTTGTTTTTTCTTAATTGACACTAAAATGCAATTTGTTATCCATGGTTTCTTCAAACGTTTTCTTTGTGAATTTGAAATTTTCTTTAAAGGAGCATGCTTATCAGTTACTTTACACTCACACTTTTATACCACAAGTCACACTCATATACCACAAGTCACACTCTTATACCACAAGTCACACTCATATACCACAAGTTACACTCTTACACCACAAGTTACACTCATACTACAACTGGAATATCACTTTATGACAGCAATACTGGATTTTTGTATGTAAGATGTGTAAATTTAGAACTCAAAATACAGTAAGAACGTTATGAAGTCATCAGAAAATTAGGACGGCCAAAATGTTTTGCTATTTTAACGTTTACAGTACTTTTCATTGGGCAAAAAAACCGCTGAATATCTGAAGTAACGTGCATACATTTTAAACATTTTAATCTTATTAGCCCCCCAAAAGAGTCTGAACCCGCTTGGAACTTATGAATAGAATGGCGTTGACAGTACAATTTTATACCGGAAAGGTGACAGGACTACGCTGCTTCATTTACATAAATTATGTATATCTTGGTGATTTACTCATACTGCCAAATTTATCTTTTCTTTGTGGTTAAGTATTGATTAAAGTTTTGCTTAAACAAGCACTTCTTTAAGGGAATGTGTTCGTTTATATGATGGGCAATGTGGTTATAGGATTTGCATAATAATAAGGGTCGAACGTGTATTCAAGATGTCCGCAATTTGCCTGTCTGGTTCCTAATATTGTGCTCTGTTTCCAATTACAAGCACAATGGTCTGTTGGATGGATCTCAGAAACTGCGTTTCATCTCAATGGAGGCTTTGAGATTTTTAGAAAGCTTTTGGACGAGGATTTAGTTTCAAAGTAGCAAGATGCAATTTCCATCTAAAATTAAGACTGACTGTAATAACAATGCCACACCAATAAGGGTTCTCAAATCACTTTTTACTGTGGATAACTGACTGTCTAACTCATTGATGCACATAGATGAAAAGTCAGATACAGCAATAGTAGAATTTGAGGTACCTTAGGGCTCCGCTTTGGGACCAATTATTTTGCCGACCTCAAGAATGACCTACCTTGTGCCTGCTCTCAGTATGCAGACTATAGGCGTTTTACATCCATGCGAAACCATGCGATCTCGGTTTCTCACAGAGCACATAAAATATTAGTTACATTATTCTAAAAGCTCAGGAGCACTTCCCAAAGATCATGGCAAAATTCACTTAACACTTTAAAATTGGGCGAACATGTATTTATAGGGATGACTATTAACGTGCTACAAGGACAATTATAAGTAAAAAAAGTACTATGTTATTTAAGCATGGCTACTTTACACGGATAAAATAAGACAATGTTGACGTGCAAACACTTTGAATGTTTGAATAGGGCGACGTGAAGTATTACAAACGCTGTGGCTAGAGCTTTCAGTAACTTACATTATGCGTTATTTAACGTTAGAATACACATTTTGTTTTCATGTTGCACTGATTTTCCGAGAAATTCTAGTTTGAATGTACATGGCGGTAGCTAGGATTTTTTCAGTGGGGGGTGGGGAGCAAGTCCTTTAAAATTTTAAGAGAGCGCTAATAGTTTTACAAAAATACCGTTTCTACCAAATCCCGGTGACGTCACTTCCTGTTAACATGAGATGGGCACTTGCCGCCGTGGATAATCAGTGCACAACAGAACGCCTTGGTGGAAAGTCCTACGTTTTAGTTTTTGACGTGTTTTCTGTAATTTTTCATTTTTATAACGTTGTTGGACTTCCACAGGTAAAATATATTTAATTGAGTAACCTATATTGCGTTATTTGTATTTTTCAGGTGCAAGAACGTCAGAGAATTCTAATATTTTTGCTAAACTCGAAAGCACGTGGATGCTGAGAAGCTCGTAATGGATGTTTGGACTGCTTTTAGGCCTCAAACCTAAACGACTTTCCACGTAAATGCAGGGAAATAAGTGTCAATTCCCTAATAAAACAATTTATCGGGAAAGTAAGTGATGGTTTCCCGTCGAAACTTCGGTTTTGAAGCTACGGCCTTTAATTAACTTGAGAAGTTAATATGCTAATGACCAACAGGGAAAGTAAGTGATGGTTTCCCAACAATTTATCGGGAAAGTAAGTGATGGTTTCCCGTCGAAACTTCGGTTTCAAAGCTACAGCATATGGTTTACTTGAGAAGTTAATATGCAGATTGCAGAAGGGAAAGTAAGTGATCGTTTCCCAACAATTCACACCACAATTCCGTGGTTATGTAAGGAATTTTTAAAAAAAAAAATTCAAGAGACAAAAGCCTGGCAGTCACTAATTTACATCATCATCCGAAATAAATTCTCATTTACACTGCATATATTCTTTGATTTTTAATATCGAAACATGCCGAATGACTTGGAATTACAAGTTAAAACAACTCCGACCTCTTTACCGGCTGACTTGGATTCAACCATAGCCAGTCTATTTTCAAATATGAAAAGTGAGCTCTTGCAGCACGTTGCGCATTGTGTCTCCTCTACAATGCAAGGAGTTAATTTTGACGAAGATTGTTCAACGTCAAGCAAAGACAGTAATTTCGGCCTGACGGATGATATAGACAAACTAACAGCGTTTAACACGGAAAATCCGGATAAAAAAAAAATTCCCGGGTGACTTCAAAGCTCTTGCTAAAGAGTTTTCAACGAGTAAGAAAAAAAGTGCGCCTATTGATGAAGATTTAGCGAAGTTAATTCTGGACCTGATCAATGACAAGCTACCAAAATGGATAATGGAAGACCGTATGGGAAAATACTCCAGACCAGAAAATTGTGTCAACTTGACGACGCCAAAAGTTAACAAAGCCGTCTGGAACCAACTTAAAGATAGTACTAAAAAATTGGACACAGGACTGCAGAAATGTCAGAAAATGTTTCTGACAGCAGCATATGCAGTTCTCGAAGCCAGCAAGTCAGTTTCAGAACAAACAAAGACAGAGCTGATCCACGCTCTGGTTCACATAATGTCAGGCAACAGGGAAATAAATCTGAAGCTAAGAGAAATCTTAAAACCTGATCTAAACTTGCAATACAGTGCAATATGTAGTACATCTACACCTATTACCACTGCATTGTTTGGTGATGACGTGGCAAAACAGATAGACGAAGTGACCAAAGTTTCAATGGCAGCCTAAAAAGAATCGCGGACTGCGTTTCCAACCCTATGGGAGTCCTCTAGGGGGATCCAGTCACTCAAGGGGTCACAGTGGTAGCAGAGGATATACCAGATCTTTTCCTTTTTTAGGGGAAAGAAACACCACCCGCTCCAAGTCGAGGGTGAAACCAAACTTGCACCAAAAGCCCACGCGGCAGTGACTACACCTGAACAGGTCAGTTACATAAACAAAATTAATGATATCATTGGGTTTGCGAAACCATTTAAAGCGGGTCAATTAAAAGAATTTATACATGAGTGTAAAACAATCACGTCAGATCCATTTATTTTGCAATAATAGAATTTGACTATATACCATCCTCTAGCCAGAATTCACTTTGTCTTCATCCAGAACATAAGTTTTCCATAGCCGAGCAGCAAATTATTGAAGAAGTTGACAATTTTTTAAAGAATAGAGATCATTAAATTATCAGAAGCTGAATCAAAACAAATTATGTCCCCTACTTTTCTAAGACCAAAGAAAGAACGGGGGTGTACAGAGTTATTTTCAATTTGAAATTTCTCAATCAGTAACATATCACAAGTTTAAGATGGACACTTTGGAATCAGCTATCTACATGGTCAGGGATTTACAATACGTGAAGTTGCTTCAATGATTGGTACTTTAGTTGCTAACTTCCCGGGAGTGGAATTTGGACCTTTATATTATAGGTGTTTAGAACATGATAAGGATATCGCATTGAAAAATGTTTTTGGAAATTATGAAGAGAAAATATCACTATCTAGAGAAAGTTATGAATAATTAAAATGGTGGGTCAGTGCTATTCCCACAGCTGTCAGGAACATCGATCATGGCAGCCCAATGGTTACATTTGCAACAGATGCCTCCCAAATAAGTTGGGGGGCAACCACCCTTGCAAATAAAACCCAAGGCCTTTGGTCAGAACAAGAAAGTGGTTGTCATATCAATGTTTTAGAGCTGCGGCTGTTTAACTAGGTCTCATGTTACTGCTTAATTCAAAAACCGACTGTCACACAAAAGTTATCTCTGATAATATGACTGCAGTTTTCCTACATCAATTCCATGGGTGACTGCAAAAGTAAAAAATATTGTCTTGTTGCAAAACGTATTTGGCTTTGGGCAATGTTAGAAACAATTGGCTGTCAGCTGCTCATCAATCTGCGCACCTGAATGTGATTGCAGATTCATTGTCAAGACGTTTTACGATTTATTAGATAAATACATATTCCATAGAATATGCAGCAAGTTTGGGGTGCCTCAGATGATCTCTTTGCAAGAAGAATTAATCATCAAACTGATGCGTATGTGTCCTGGAAGCAAGATCCACATGCATCATATGTAGATGCATTTACTGTTAATTGGGCCCAATTTACTTGTAGCTATGTTTTCCCACCTTTCTGTTTGATTGCCAGGTGTCTTCAGAAAATTGCCTTGGAACAAGCAATGGTCATTCTAGTGGTACCTTGTTGGACAACACAATCCTGGTTCACCAAGCTCCTAAGTCTGTTGATCGAGAAGCCCTTGGTGTTTCGAGTCACCAAGAATGTACTGTCTCATCCGTTGAAGGGGAATATTCACCCTCTAAGCCCCAAACTACTTCTTTTGGCATGCAAAGTATCAGGGAACAATACATTAAATGCAGCATTCCAGGAGACATTGCCAATGTAATTATGTGCTCCTGGCGACGCGGAACTCAAAAACAGTACGATGTCTACATCAAAAAGTGGTGTGCATTTTGTACTGAACAAAAGATTAATTCATTGCAACCAAGTGTAAATGACGTATTGCAGTTTCTTCATATATTTCATGTTCAAAATCGTTCATATTCCTTTATTAATACTGCTAGGTCTGCATTATCAAATTATTTAATGGGTTTTGAGTTTCCTGACTCTAATTTCACCATAAGCAATCATCCATTTATAGTTCGATACCTTAAAGGTGTATTTAACTGTTCTAAACCAACTCCTCGATACCAGGAAACGTGGGACGTTGGTCCTGTCCTAAGGTATATAGAATTGTTGTATCCGTTGGATAAGTTATCACTAAAAGAACTAACGTTAAAACTAGTTATGTTGTTAGCACTAACTTCAGGACAAAGATGTCAAACACTTACATTTCTGGACATTGGCACTATGACTAAAACTTTGGATTACTTCCTATTTTATATACAGCAGCATGTGAAACAGGACAGACCAGTTAAACTTTTTTCCTCGTTCTTCGTGCGAAAGTATGCTAAGCGAGAATTATGTGTGTATACAACTCTTCAACATTACCTCGAGAGAACAAAGCATATCCGTGATGATAATCATACACAGTTGCTTTTGTCATTATGTTAAACCATACCGTCCT
The DNA here is from genome assembly GCA_025331085.2 of Zoanthus sociatus. Lineage (NCBI taxonomy): Eukaryota > Metazoa > Cnidaria > Anthozoa > Zoantharia > Zoanthidae > Zoanthus > Zoanthus sociatus. Next base: position 6,669 of record JAOBAY020087166.1, read on the forward strand.
ATTGGAACAAGTAGTATCGGACGTTGGATCAAAACTGTGTTAGACACAATTGGAGTGGAGACCACGATATTCAAAGCACATAGTACAAGATCTACCCTAATTAAGTGTATCATAGCGTCCTTAAAGAAAACAAGATCCATTCCAGCGCCGCGAACAGTCTCGTTATATTGCTCTTGGTACATAATCAGTCGCTCCTCCAAGTTTTGAAACGAAGGTATCTAGTCACAGTAGAAAGAGATTACTATGTGTTAGAGTTACGATGATAAACTACTTTATTTAATGTCAGTTGTGAAGGAAATGGTTGCCATTATATCAAGCCTGAGGCAAATGCTGAATCAAGGGTTCAGATCTTGGCGAAGAAGTCGAATTTGCTGAGGGAGGAAAACCAATACTGGATTTTGATGAAAGTGAGTGTCACAGCAGTTGATAAAAACCAATAAGCGGGTATCTTAATAAACAATGGGCGGGAGAGTTGGAAAGATATCAAGAGCAAAACAAGCGGGGAGGGGGGGGGGAAAGATAATGTTTATTTGTCACTCGAAAGTTCGTACGTAAACAAAGCCTGTTGTTTCAACAGTAAAAGGGACAGATACTCACCGTTTCATATATTTTAGGTGTTTCAACAGTAAAAGCACAAATACCCACCGGTTTATACATTTTAGGTGTTTGAACTGTAAAGGGACAATACCCACCGGTTCATATACTTTATGTATTCAACTGTAAAGGGACAAATACTCACCGGTTCATACACTTTTGGTGTTTCAAAATCAGCATCTTCTGGCTCATCTCCCGTTGCTTCAGGTGCATCTCTACAAAAATCCATAATATTTTATCAATCAATTACCGAAAGAAAAAAATTCTTCGATAATGTTACAATTTTTAAATAGTTCAATTGGTCCGCCACAACTAGCTTTTATTGAGTTATCTGTGGCCAAGTTTAGGAATGTGTTTTTAACTTGAAATAAATATGATCTGACTTAACACTAAGCAATGGCTAAATCTAAAAACCTGAGAAAGTCCACAAAGTAATTCTGCTTCTCGACCGCTGCCTGTAACTTCTCACCCAGATCTTCACCAACCAATCGTTTCATTGTCTTCTCGAACCAGTCCCTATCTGATGGGTTTGTAAAACGATCTGAGATAACGCGAACACACTCGTGTTTCCATAGTGCCATCAGAACATCAGAATTTGGCATCACATCCGATATGACGTTCAGCATTCCTTGCCAAATACGAGACAAGTCACGCAAGTTAAAGATGTAGTGAAACTTTGCTGGTGTTGGGAGCATCTTTATCTGTAGTAAACGGAACGGAACTTTTTAAATAACTCGATTGAAACTTGTTTTATTAGAAAAAAAGAGAAATTCTACTAAGGATAATCCTAAAATATTTTCAAAGCTCTTGATATGTTAACCAAATCTTGAATAAAAACAAGAAACGAAACCGGCATGGATTCGAATTCCCAGTGAAGAAAGAAAGAATTTCTCTTTCGCAAATTTTTCTTTACACAATAAAAATAATATGATAGGATTAAGTTAAGTTATTACTGCAATTTCTGATGCAATATACCGGTGTTCCTCAATGGTATCGGGCAACAGCGGACAGATATGGAAAGACAAAAATTAGGGATATTTAGGGACAAAAACCCAAACCAGGTGAAAAAAAATAGGGCTGCTGAATGCTTGTGGTTAGTGTACATGATGATGATGCTGATGAGAACGATGACGATCATAGTGACGATATTGATGACTAATTGTAACGAATGTGATGATGATAGTGACAATAAATGGGTGATGCTGACTATGATGGTGATATTGATGATGATGATAATGATGATGACAAAAATAATAAATGATGATGATGTTGGTAATGATGACAAATAGATAATGATGGCGATGATGATGGTCATGATATTATGTTGATGATAATGGTTAAGATAACAAGGGTAGTTATGATCTGAAAATGAAAATGCAATGTTTCCTGAAGTCTTATTGTACGTTTTAATAAGCTAATAAGTAAAAAAAACCTTTGTAAGCTGCCACAGTCTGCGTGTACAAGGAATCAGCATCTCTGCCAACTCGCAAATATTCGGTTTGAAACCTCGCTCTTTACAGAAATGACCTGTTGCAATCGTACCTGAAAGAACCAAAATCAAAGGTCTGCTTGTGAACCATCTCATCTAATTCGAGTACATGGTCAGACTTTAAACTCAATAATTGTAGAGCAGACTTAACTCACAAAGTCAACAAAACACACTGCAAAGACTGAGAGAAACCCGCTATTTATGATCGTTATGCATTTAAAAATGCTCGCCCCGGTTCTAAAAGTCATGCTCACAGCCAGACCGAGATTAAAATTTGAGCATCTTCACAATATTTCATCCAATACTTCGTTTACGGATGAAATAACAAGAAAAAAGTTCCAAAAATCTTTTAAAACTGACCAACACAACAGTAGTTCCTGTATGTTTTGCATGGCTTGTTATCAACTCACAAGAACATACAGCACATGCGTACTAGGACTAAATGCTACTAGTAAATATTGCCACAAAACTGGGCACTAAGGCCAAGTTCATCTTTTTTATAATCACTGTATTTTACTGAAAGAGTAATCACTACAATAACATCAACTATCAATTATATATATTAACTAATAATAGGCCGTTTGGACACCTGACAATTAATCTGATTGGCTGTTGCATCCATTCATAATACTCTTCATTAACTCTATCTTTTAAATAAATTATGAAGTAAGGACTTACTGAATATCTTGTCAATGGAGGTGTTGCTGGGAAGTGTACAGTTGAACACATTGAACTGTCTTTTCAGTCTCTGCGGGATGTCGTTTCGTCCACCACCAGGATGAATCATGGCAGCAAGGAGCTGAATATCAGCAATGTTGGTAAAGTCACCAGGTTTTTCCAGGTTGTAAAACCCCTTCGTCTCCATCAACTGTCGCACGATTTCATTGGTTACCTTCGCGATTAACAAGGGCTTAATTTTTAGTACCGAGTATAGTTTTATCAGAACTATCAGACTCAAAGAAACGCACCTTCAAACGGGTTAAATATTTTTTTTATCAATTATTATCCAACATTGTTTGGTGGTGTTGAGCTGTGTTGGATGCGGGAGTATTTAATCGTTTCCAACCTCCATCAAACATGTTGCAGTAAAATGGCCTGATGTTGATGACGTCAAATGATCGCCGAGGTTGAATGAAAAATCAGAACTGAATCAAATCAGAACCGTTATCCAGCATCTTTGATAAAATTTGATCATTGTGTTCCAACGCATAAAATATTTTTTGCCAAACAAAGTTAGATAAACGTTTCACAAACATGTTTGACACATTTGAACGGGCCTTAAGAAAAAGCCGTGACAGTAATTCAACACCTTATCCATAGCAGATAGTATGGAGCCTCTGCAAGATTCATGGCTGTCATTAGTCAAAGGCGCTGCCATTTTGCAGGCTGTCACATAGTGTATTGGTAACCAAGCCGCAGCAGTAAAAATAGTGGCTACACACTGGAAGAACTAAAAGTGTTCTGTTTGGACAAAAACTGGATAATGCCAGCAGGCAGCTCGCATGAGATTGCAAGGAGCTTTCAGAGTTCGATCACATGGCAAATCGTAAAAACAAAAGTCAGACTTATTGAAAAGAGAAGAGGTGGGGAAGCTGGATTTTATCTTTCTCGTTACAAACTCAGTTTTCCCAACTAACCTAACATGTAGAATAATTTCAAACAATCATTCTCTAGATTTTAAAGGTAATTAATAGTGCTAGCATGCTTTAAGTAAGTTTATCTATTTATTTATTTATTTGTTTATTTGTTTCCAAACTCCCTCCATTCTCATTAGATCATTTCGCGTGGGAACAGTCGTTTCTTTTCCACCACACCTTTCCCGTTTTTGCGATGCTTTGAAACACATACAACACAACTAAAATACAAATGTTAAAACAGAAATCTTGTACGAACCATATTAATGAAAATGTCTATCACGAGAAACAGGTCGCCCAAAACAGCATTGTTCGGTGTCATGCAAAGTTGTCAACAACTGAAACAAACCTGATCTCCCCACTCATTGATGATGGGCATGTTGATGTCATCTACAAACACAGTCATCTTCTTGCCGGCAGGGGGGCCATATGTGTTTCCCATCCTTTTGTCTACGTAACTCTCAATTGTCCTTTGGAAGAGCAGAGGCGTTGAGGCCGAAGAGAAATTAAAACTCTTGCTGAGATGCAATTCTGGATCATACTTGGCCATATAACCTTTTATCATTACGGTCTTTGCGGTTCCTTGCTCGCCAATCAAAAGGGCAGCCTGCGATGGTGAAAAGTTGAAAGAATAAAGAATATGATTCATTTGAACCGACAATGTAGTAGATAATCTTTTCTGACGTTATAATTTAAAGCCTCCCTCAATAGCATAGAGGTAGCGAATAATAATATTGTCCCTTCCCAAGTACTTTATTACAGTTCGGAGCACGGTTTAGGCTGTTTTATAAGATACAAAAATTTCAAGAACATCGGTTGATAATAGTTGGTTTCAATATCTCATTTTCAACGAGTCTCGCGCGCAAACACAGTTTGCATTCATATTTCATTGCAAATAACTTAAAATACGACAACTTCTAAAATATTATTAGCGAAAATAGAGTTTATACTTTAAAAAAATATTCTAAACCTCAGCTACTATTAAAATACTAATGGTAGCATAGATAGTTGCTCGTGGACGCCACTTTGTTTCCTTTGAAGAAAAAGTAAAAGTAGTTGTAATAACTATCACTCTATACTCGAATAAAGCTCGGTAGTTCAAATTTATGTGGAACGAGTTGAGAACTTGTACGAGCAAAACAAAGAAAGAGGAAAAATATAATTAATCCATGAGAAGATATAAAAGGTACGTATTAGGAATAATCGCTTGTTACACAAGCTTCTCGAAACTAACCTTATTCTGCTTGGCAACTGTATGCACAAGGAAATCTGTTCGCACGTTATCGACATTGGGTACCAGAATGGAGAGGTAGTCTGGCGTATGGTCCTTAGGATATTTGTATTCCTCGACCCTTGTCCTCCAGTGATCCCAATTACCTAAGATCATTAAGGATTATGGTTTATGTAGGATTATCTATGTAATACTTATTCTATTTCATTGGATATTACAGATTTCAGTAAAACAGAAAACTTGAAACATCTACTGTTCACCAGTAAGACTTTCAGTAGAAATCCGCAACTGGTTTCGCTCCTTTGATTTCTGTTCCACCAATTAAACACACAAGGCTTCAAATTTACGATTTAACTAGTTTCAGTGTACTGCAAAGTTCTTTGTTAGATGAACAAAAACATCTATTATTAACATATCATTGTAATAGTTCCTTCAAGCACAAATAAATTAGTGCATGTTAAGTGCCATGCGACTATAAGGTGACTAATGCGTGTTGTGAAAATATTCCATCATGAAACAAAAAATCAGCTACAATTACATATGTCTACTGCTTAAGCCTTTCAACCACAGGCAGTTTATTAGCAACTCAATGTTCCTTACATATCTCATATAAAATGATACATTTGGTAATGAGAATTAGGATTTCATTGATTGAAATATTTTATGCAACATGAAAAGCAAATTTTTCCCAAAGTTTTTCTACAAAAAGTATGAAATTTATTTGGAAGAGTTGAACAAAATGTCATTTGAAAAGTTTAGGGCTTGAAGGGTTGATTCTTACCACTGTCGTTGACAAGGAATTCAAACATGGTCTCATTCGACTGCTCGTCGACAGATGGCAAATCCAGTTCAAAATTATCTCTCATAAAGTGCTCCATCTTGGCACGGTCGTCCAGCTCGAGCAATGCACCTAAACTCCACATTAGGCTAAAGATGTACAAACGCTCTAGATGGACAGCGGAAACATTCACTCCCTCTTCTTTCTTTGGTAAGATACCTTCTAAGATATTAATGGCCTGAAAAGATTTGTAAATAATTTTCACGCATTACTTTTCTTTAGAATAAATTACTCTTGAAATATTACAAATCTCGCATTCTATGACTACACTACAATGGGTTCTGTTGTCAATATTTCCCTATTGGCAAAATATGAGGAAGGAATTTCCCAATTTTTCTTCTACACCTCCAAATTAAAATAAAAGGCTTTTTTAAAAAAAAGACTGCTCAAAAAAACCCGATATACAAAAATTAAACCGGTTTGAAAATTTCAACTAGTTTGAAAAATTTCAACTAGTTTAGAAAATTAAAACTAGTTTGAAAATTTCAATCTAAAGAGCAAATTCTTACATTGCAAAACCTGGAATAAACTGGAAGTCAATAAAGTGTTCTTATAATTTTGTTATTAATAATTTTAATGAAATAGCAAAACTCAAAGCCCCTTACCTGTGAAATTAAATTACATTCCAGCAACTCCATTTTGAAAACTAAAGATTCCCGAACATAAACGTAAACTTCTTCAAATGACTTATCGAATAGAGATTTTAAAGTTTCTCCTTCGAATGGGGGACGCTTGTTTAGCCATGCCTGAGGTCAAAAAACAAATAATATTTCAGAATGTATACACCAGATTTAACTCAAAACTTCCCATTCCCTAAATCTCATACTATAGTATTAATCTACTCTGTCGTTTTCATTGGGCGGCATGGTTGGCACAGTTGGTAAGATCTCTGCTTTCCGACCACAAGGTCCCCTGTTGGATCCTGGTTTTGCCGAAATTTGAATATTTGTGCGACCTTCTTTTCCGCCTAAGCCAACTCATCTTTTTATCCTTCCGGGGTAGGTAAACGAGTTGCAGTGTTTGCTGGGAGTTACGTTGAGATCACGTGTGTAATTGAAAAATACATATACCTTTCGATTGGTGTCGAGTAATGAAAACGTTTTGTATCTACAAATCTGAACAGACATAACAATAATACTGCCAAAAATAAATAAATAATTAAATAAATAAATAAATAAATAAATAAATAAACAAATAAATACTTACTGTTCATCAGCAGGATATCTAAATTGCGTGCAAATCTACAATTGGTTTCAGCTCCATTAAATATGTCATACTAAAGTGCGATATGTAGTTTGCTAAAATACCTCCAATTTACGTCTGACTCGCCAATCGAGGTCAAGACAACTTGGCAAAGAACTATCGGCCAGAATTCATTTAATTAGTTTATTTTCATAGCGACACGTAGGTAGCTTAGGAATCTTTACCTGCAGGATCGGTCTCCAGTCAAGACCGGAAGAGCTCATGTATACCATTCCGTTGCGTGACACGGTAGCAGGCGATGCGTTATCTATGTTATGTGGTTCAAACACTATTTTGCACTGGGGTGACATGGGAATGCGATCGCCATTAGCAAGTGTTAGAGTCTTGTTGTCGTCCAACACACTGTTGAGATTCTCAATCCATATGGCGTCGACCGGTCCGTCAAGAACAATCCAAATTTTTTCACCTTCATAAATATTGAAATAGTTTTAGCTGAAGAATCAGGTTATAAAAATAAAAATATCAGTTTTAAAAGCAAGTGACTTCTAAAGTTTGGTTGGCTCCGAGCAACTATAATAACAGCAACAGGTGATGCAAATTCGGGATTTCGATTAATGAGATTGATTCTACAAATCCGGAGAATTTATAAAAAATTACCTGCAATCGGTTTTCTGTTATGAAAGAAGAATTGCGGCAACGTTTTAGAAAATTAAATACAACCTGTAGGACTGATGACATTGCTCACCGATTTTTAATTTGAAATTTAGCATGCAGATCTCACGCTTAATGAATCATTGCTCTATTTACTAAATGTTTTCTGTGGTTTTATTGAGGTTTAACATAACATCGCTTTGTTTTTTGTTGCCAATTTATAACTGGTATGCCTAAATGTGCAGGAGAAGGAGTGGCTCACGCCCCACGCTCCCAATAGCCACACTTGATCCTGCCCCGTTATAAGCAACTATATCATTAGGAGAGAAACCTTTTTTTTCAACTAACCTATTTTAGGAGTCTTGGCCTAATTCCTTCCAGAATCCCAACCGAAAGTTCAAGACATAAACATATTTACTCACACATTTCTATCCTTTATTCCTCTTGTTTTTCTAACTCCTTTCCGAGACGTAAACTAAATTCATCCAGCTATTTCTATAGAAACACCGATGCAGCACGCCAATTCATGACAGGTCAAAATATCGGTTAATGTGTGATAAACTACAATAGGAACAAATTTATACCCAACAAAAAACATGCAGTCTTCCAACAAAAATTCGTTTAGTGTGTAACACACATAAGGAAACCATTTAAATCTAACAAACATGAGAAAAGGTAAAACTATTCCACAAGGGTTTATGTCCATATTAAATGAAAAGATATCTTGTTCAATGTAAAAAGAAACAAAGTGAACCTTTTTTTGCTCTTAGCGTCTTTCGCCACAATGTTGAGAAGATGCCATCCGTCCAGTCATTGGTTGCAACATCCAGCCTTCCGAACATCTGTGGGGCCGTGATGGCTTTTGGGTTCATTCTCATCTCGCGGTGGGGCGTCCCACAGTCGGTCATAGCCTTCATTAGTGTGTGGATGCACGTGGTCTTACCAGCACCACTCGGTCCCAGGACCATCATGCCGTGGCGGACACGCTGAGTTTCAAACAACTGAAAACAAAAATAAAAGTCAGGGTGCTTACAAATCTTCATGAATTCAAAAAATTCAGTGGTTGAATGAAGAAGGCGACAAACAAAAAAATGCGTTAAGTAGAACGTCCACACAGACAAAATAAGGCCTTTCGCTTCTTGAAAAAATTTAAAAAAAAAAGCATTTTTTTAAACTTGAAAACAAATGTAATCACAACAAAATCTTCAAGAATGATTGAAAATAACTATCAAGATGAACGTTGAAATTTATAGATAGGAACATACGGTGAAAGTAGTTGTATTTTAATAAACGATATAGCAATAAATAACCACTGCCTGTTTTGCGTTGCTAAGAAACTTTAAACATTTAACTGAACTTGTTCTGAAGCGATGACAGGAAAAAAATACAACATCGAAAGCGTGTTACTAGAATAATATTAATCATCAAGTTTAGATAGCACATGCGTCCTAGAAGCTAACTTGAGACCACTGAAATGGGCACAAAGGCCGTGTTGGTAGCGGATACTACCCCTTAAATCTACCTTAGAAATAGTGAGCCTGGATGTTAGCAGCCATGGACGTCTACTCGAACCTTTTACTCCTCATCTGCATAAAATTGCTGAAAACAAGCAATGCGATACCTGGATGAGCTTGAGTCTCCAGGAGGGGTGGTTAATCAGGCCTGCGTCTTCTGCCTGGTTACAAATTGCTTGCTCAAGTTCGGGATAGCCAGCTTTGTCCAGCACAATGCCAGGAAACAAGTCGTTGATCAAACTCAAAAACAAGGGTTCGTCTTCATCCACCTAAACAATGGATTAGAATTGAAATTTAGAAAGGTACTGTCGCTCATAATGTTAGGATTGATTTCTTATTTTAATTGGTTTTAATTATAATATTAAGATTTGCTTCAAAAATTTAATAAACGTTTTACCCAATACAATATTTTTCTTTCATTATATTGAGATTTGATTCACGATTTCATAGATTTTTCTTACCCAATACAAAATATTTCTTCTATGATATTAAGATTTAGATCAAAAATTACAAAAAGGTTTTTCAGTCACCCAATACAAGATTTCTCTTCTGTGATATAAAGATTTGATCCCAAAATCAAATGTTTTTGCACGTTAATCACGTTTAAAACCAAGAACAAAGTGTAAGAATAATAGTGATTGCTAGAATTTCCACTTTTATTGACTCTCAACACGTCCAAGCGTGTTGTATGGCTACTAATTCATCTGACGCCTACAATGAGTCTACTGCAGACATCTAACAACAAAATTAGATTCAGGTTAAGCAAGAAAGCATCTAGTAGCTGTATCACAGGTGGATCAGTCAAAGAGTGGGTTTAACTGTGCCAACAAGCCTACAACTGTTACGATCGCCAAAGTGCAAGAGCACACTGTATTGCTGGAGTCTACAATGTTTACTCCTTACCAGTTTGGAGAGGTTCATGTCCCTTAATACGCGCATCACCGTTGTGTTCTCGCTGTCTCCAGGATTATTCCTCTTGGCAGCTCCAAGGGTTCGTAGAACAGACAAGATATTTCGCAAACCAAAATCATAGTGCACCTGGAACAGTTTATAAATTCAGTTTTCTTAAATTTTAAAGACGTGATATTTTTTTTTGAATATGAAAAATCGAAACAATGCAATCATCGCACTAACAATGTTCTAATGCTGTCACTTTTTCCTTCTGCTTCAATAGAATTTTGCGAATGTTTTGAATTCTCTATTACTGCTTTATTCCCGATCAGTTACAATTTTATTTAAATGTTATAAAATTCAACAGTTGTTAGTGTAGATCGCAAGTTTGATGAATTGATAAGTAAACGTTTCATTCAAAACACCAATACTGAAATATTGAAATAGTATATAACATAAATTTTTAGTTTTTCTTATTTTTTTAATCTGACGACTTAAATACAGTCTGACCTCTATTAAGCGGCCACCTATTAAGCGGCTACCCTCCATTAAGCGGCCACTCTCCAAAGTCCCGATTTATTTGTCACTCAGTAATCTGCTGTACTTGATAGCTCTATTCAACGGCCACCTCTATTAAGCGGCCACTTTTCAAAGTCCCGAGGGTGGCCGCTTAATAGAGGTCGGACTGTATATTAAAATGAAATGAGAGAATTAGGTTGGTCATAATTATACGGGTAAATGTAACTGTGTTGCACATGCGTGCTTGTAATAATGACACATCCACTAGATATAGGGCACTAATCCACTATGGCCTTGCGGGTTAGAGGGACTAAGCCCGCACTAAAGAGTGAGCCTGAATGTTAGCAGCTGTGGACAGCTGTTTCGGCCTTATTGAGCCTCATCAGCATGACATAGCTAAGAAACAAACTCAGATTCCCATGGAAAATACAAAGTAAATATAAGCGTAACGCATGTGGGATGTAGCTGTGCACATGCGTGAAACACAGTTATATTTTTTATTACAGCCACATCCCACAAGCGTTACCCTTTTACTTTACTTGGTCATATAAAGAAATGGTCTATGCCTACATTAGTTATTGTAACAAGAATCGTCATTGACTGTGATAAGTCTCAGCATTTCACTATCCTGATGATACTCTCTTGTAAAGTAAATGAGGGAACCCCGAAGAATATGTCCCGGAGGGGACGGTACTCGCCCACATGAGGTATACAGGTACGTACCACCCTGTAGCGTATGGTTTTCGAGTTCTGGAGTCTGGGACATGGTATCATATTTGCCTGAGGTCTACCATAGGGCATCTAATTTGGGATGGGTTAGGGATCTAATTGTCTGGGATAGGGTACAGTTTCTGGTGTTGAGAGAGCTATGATAACATCTATGACATTAACAAAACGCAAAACAACCAGCACAGATGTGACGCCAGTCCTATAAGCACGCTAATGGAAATGGTGCGGTTGGGCAGCTTTTAACACATGTTTACTTAGGGGTAGGGTATGATTTTTGACTTAAAGGTCTGGGGTAGGGTATGAATTTTAAACATTTGTATGTCTGGGATAGGGTAAGCGTTTTGAGCCTAGGGCGGTACAT
>JAOBAY020087167.1:0-10372 GCA_025331085.2 Zoanthus sociatus
GGGAAACTGGTAATAGCCAAACGGCGTCACTGTAAATTTACTGAATCAAGCGAAATCTTTCAGATAATTGCCCTTGCTTTGTATTTTTTTTAGATGAGTTTAAGTCATTATTTAATGACATCCATGTCAACTGCAATGCGAATCTTTATTTAAACATCTCTTAAAGTTGATGTGGGCGGAAGTGGTTGATGTATGTATTCAATCAACACTGAGTTTATCTAACTATAGATATCTTCTGTGTTCACTCATCGCTTAATTCGTAACTTACTCTTCCCATTTGATTCAGCAGCTCAGCCGCTGGAGCGGCGTATCTTTAATCCAAAGGGCGTGGGTTCAAATCCACCAAGTGAGTGAATCCAAGCTAGTACAGCCAAAACTTAAATAACGAGCCCCAATCTCCAGATTATTCATCTAATCGACTACCGAACTTTTTAAAAATGGTTTGTTTACTTCTTGTCGTAAACTGCCTGTCTCTTCACCTTGGATTTCAATCGTTGGTATTTTTAAAATTTGAAAACATATTTGGTTTCATAAGTAGAACGAGCTCCATATTCTCCACCCTATCGTACTATTGAGTATAAAAGTCTTCTGCCCATTCAAGTTTGTGTCAATCTGTGTCCATGCTAAAATATATCTAACCGTGGAAAAAAATCTTTATTCCTCCAATTCATTGTCTAAAGTTGTATTATCGACACAATGTCGGTGTTTCTACAAAGCCAATTTTTCATAAATTAACAACATACACAACATATAGTGAAAAGAAGTTTCTTAAAAAACTGAAGTTTCGGACTGTAGTCCTGTCGGAGTGAATGTGACACCGATGAAGGACAACAGTGCGAAACGTTGCAGCTTCCTCCGCTCAAACTGTCAATCAAAATCCCAATGTTGCAGTGAAAAAAAAAATTCTACATAGTGATTGCATTTATTCAGCGATATTCATCCCTCTTTTCGCTTTAAAAGTTTTACAATTAAAACAAAGATCTTTGTTCATTTAAAATTGTATAAAAATAAATTAGCACACTCAAATAAATGAAGTCAAAAGGGAGTTGACTTCAGAATTTTCGAGTTTCAGTGTCCATTTACAAAAGTCGAAAAAGATCTTCAATTGAAAAGCAAGAGCTCTACCTAGCAGCAACGTATAACAAAAAAAAAGAACAATATTTTTGTTGGTATGCGAATTTTATTATTCTTTGGAAATTGTATTTCATTGAAATATTCTGGGGATTTGATTGAATCACTGATATCATGGTCGACATCTTCCCACAAACCGAGGGTAGAAACAAACATCCCGGATGTGTTGACGACCAAGAAGCCACGTCAAGTATCTTTCTAGACCCAGCCCGTAACCGCCATGCGGGCAAGTACCATACTTCCTCTGTTGAGAGAATGGAGAGAAAACAATTTGTTGCTTTCATTTATTTATATATCTTATTTCGATGCCTTTTTTTGGAGTTTGTAATAGCTCAGGAGACAATACCCACGTAATACGTCAAAATCAAGGAATAGAGATTCTTATCAAATGCAATTTCAAAAACAAGAAGCATGATTCATATTGCTTACAAATTGTTTACGTTTGTATAGCGATTGCTAAATCATCAACTGGATAAATTTCTATTGTTTTGATGTTTGATTGAATAGTAATTTCCCTTTGTCTAAAATGTTCTTAATGTCTTACATAATGTTCAAAATGATCGGGTAATTTATCACTCGCAAGAAGACATAATTTCATAAATAGTTACACAACTAAAGCTGATTCTGTTTCCGAAATTAGCAGTCTTTGGAGACGGCGCTCATCTTCGGATTCTGTAATCTTAAGCAGATGAACATTTGATTCCTCTGCAAATTCGACCTTCACGCCAAGATCTGCGCCGTCGAGCGATTAAACATTAGCCTCTGGCTAGGAAGAATGGGCAACCACTTCCTTCGCAACTGACGTTAAATAAAGTATACATTTATTTGATCCCCCCGACGGGACACTAGTTAAAGCGAGTTAGCTTCCAGCAGACGTTTAACTTCACCTTTTGAGAAACTCCAAATACCCCGAATGATCAAATGTTTTTCAACAGAGCAGGTTGTCCATTTTTACTCCATTTCATTATTGAAATAAACTCTACCTGGCGATATTTAATCAAATTTAATGCAGAGAAAATAAAACATTAACTAACGCTTTGTTAAAAATTTTCCCGTTACCCCCTCGTGGTGAATTACCTGGTCAGTGTACCAAAAATATGGGGTAGGGTCGATTCCTTCTCTCTTGTAACCTTCCATCAATTCATTCTGAAAACCAAACAACGAAAGTTTAACCATTGCGTTACAATAATGCTGGAGAAGGGACTTTTTTTTTTTTTTATCAAAGTATGACCTTTGTTGTAGAACATAAAGCTGATTATCATCACCATTGATTGCTATATACCCGTCTACTCACATAATCCCAAATCCTCATTGATCCGCCAACAATTTCCCCAACTCCTGGCATTAACAGATCAACCTAGGGTAAAATTTAAAAAAAAAAGTAAATTAGTTTCTACTTTATTCCCTGAATGATAACTGCCAAAAACGCGGGCAAAAAATCTTCTTATCAATTGATTTAAACTTTAATAATAAAAAGGTGAAATTAGATACTAACAGTATTGGCAACAAATAGTCTACCGTGTTGGAAAGATGACAAAAGCATTACTACTGACATAAATGGTAATACAAAAATTACTGCCACCGTTTTGGTGTCACTTTCTTACCGATTCAGTGACTCGTCGGTCCTCAGCACACCGCTGCATGTAGAATGACTTAATTTCAGCAGGAAATCGGCAGAGCAAAATGGGCTGACAAAATAAGTGACAAAGTTCTCTTTAAATTTCTTTACTTTTTTTTCTTGGTAACGTAATCAAGCAACTGATTTCAAAAATAGAAAGTCTCCGTTCAGACACACGGTAAGTGGTAAGCTAGTAATGGATGAAAGTAAATCAATCCATCTACTTCCCACAACAAATGGTATTGTAAAAAAGAGTATTTAAGACCGTTGAAACTACAGAGTTTGTAAATTTTAGCAAATGTTCTATCATATAACCTTGCTCTTTCTATTCTTATGGAGACAAAGTTTGTACCGCGGTGTAAACATTGTAGTTTGGAACGATCAACGAGGTTTGCTACGCAATTTAAACAATTGCAAGAAACAAGCCTGGAAACTAACACTTTCGGGCTTCAACGGGATCCGAACCCAGGACCTATGCGATACCGGTTCAGCGCTCTTAGCTATGAAGTCATAACTGGGATTGCAAGTCATTTTAAGCTGGTTCATTAGTTCGGTCAATCAGAGGCGGTGTACAAGTGTGGAGACTGAATTTGCACCACCGTTAAAACATTGACGGTATGAATACACGTCGCTATTACGTTCGTAAAGTTAGCAATGAAAAAAAAAACACCTCAAAAAAAGCTCAAGTTTCAACGGGCGTGAACCCTGCGATACGGTGCAGCAGTCTCACCAAGTGTGGTGTGAAGCCACAGCTGGGAGACCTGGTCATTTTAAATGGTCTGAGGTATAAAAAGATTATTGAGACTGACTCTGTACGGCTGATCGTCTGGTGCATTCCAATAGAAACCAAACCATCAAAACATGTTAACCTCATGTTAACATTTTGAAAACAGTGTCTCAAAGCTAGACAACATGGTCCTCTCTTGGTTGCCCCCAGTCCTTTGCTATTAAAGAAAGGATGTCGACAGTTTTTAGGATTATCAGGTCAAAAAGGTATATTGCAAAATAACCAGTCAAAGCAATCAATAAAAATAAATTATAGAATTCTGCAAAACAGGAAAACCCTAACCTCGTTAATCTGATCAGTCATTTTCCTCTCTGGCATTTCTGGAATATCCTGCAATAGAAATCGAAACAGTAAAAACGTTCCTTTGCGTGGCAAGACACAAGAAAACAGCAACAGAAAAACACAGTTGGACTTAAAAGAAAATGACACTACTATTATTGTAAATGCATGAAACTATTTAAAAAAATGATAAACATTCCCAACAACGATAGTATGTTAGAATCTCTATCTATTGCAAAAGCGAACCCTGAAAAATGATCTTTCAGGCTAGAATGAGATACCAGCCCAGCACCCTTACTAAGCAATGAAATCACAGCTGGGATGGCAAGTCTTTTTAAACCACTTTCTTCGTCACTGTATTGTTCCTTCGTAAGCGCAAATGAGAAGGTTGGGGACTTTATAGGTTAAAATACAGAATTGCAGATCTGGTTTGTTTGTTATCTTGTGACATGCCTAAATTAAAATAAAAAATTGCTAATGCTTAATTTTGGCGCTTTTGCTTCTAATGGAACCAAAAAGAAATTTGTTTATCGAAAGCAACTTTTACGTTCATTTTCTCGTTTTTTTTCGTTTGCACCTATTACTTTCCACGGTATTTCGACTAGCATATTTTGTTTCTACCTATAAACCCTTTCTTTTATTAGCTTTCCAGTTGCTTTGATGCTCAATCTGTCACAACTATAATCCGGAATCAGAATAGATCCCAAACGAACTACTCTTCCGAAAAATTCATAAATTGCTATTCCAGAACTGGCCCAAACGAATGCACCCTAAATCAATAGATATAATAATTGGAGATTCTTAAGTGCCAGTTTAGCGTACCTCTCCGAACTCATAAAATGTGCCGTCCTCCTTGCGGATATCATGTTCCTTCAGGTACACAATGGCGTCTGCATAATTCATACGCCTAGGTAACAAACAAACAAACGGTACATAAATAAAATTAAATGTGGCAATAGCAGTTGAGTAACTAGCATACACTAAAATTAAATCCCGTTACTAGCCCATATTGGCCTGTTAAGATTTAATATACTTTTTTTCAGTTTCTTTGTTAATAGCAGATGAAAGTCTTTAATGTCCCCTGGGCGGGACAATAACCTATCGCATATTAGCTCCAAGAACTGGTACTAATAGGCCCTTTTCAGTTAGAGGTCACGTGTCCACGTCCATCCTGAATTAATTAGTTATGACAAAATGATCTTCAGAATTGGAAAGAGCAGGTTGAAATTAGCTAGAAGGAATAGTTTCAAGTCTCAGCGTTAAGTACTTCAAAAATGACAGCGAATATAAAATCAAAATTTTTCTAAGGAAATGTATGTGAAAATGGTACTGACGAGCAAGCCTTGCTCTCAAGTCATACAAATCCTTGGAAAATATCCTATTTTGTGTTGCTTACCGTTTTTTACATCTTTGAAGTCAATAGTTGAAACTTTGCCATTTTACTAATTTCAACCTGCTGTTTCCATTTTTGGATTCCATTTTGTCATAGCTAATTGATTTAAGGTACCAGTGGTCACGTGACCCCCAACTGCAAAGAGCCTATTGGGTTACTAGCAGTAAAATTGTTTAGCAGACAAACGTCTTTAATGTCCCTTGGTACTAATTTTACCGATTTCGTTTAATTGAAGGGCTGAGTTAATGGTAGTATATAACTGATTACCAGATAAAAGTCTTAATGCACTATCACCACCACCACCATCATCATCACCATCATCATCATCACCACCACCATCATCATCATCATGACATCACCATCATCACCACAACCACCACCATTATCATCATCATCACCATCACCAACATCATCATCACAATCATCATCATCATCACCATCATATCACCATCATCTTTACCTTAATCATCATCATCATCACCACCATTATCATCATCATCACCACCATTATCATCATCATCATCATCATCATCATCATCACCACCATTATCATCATCATCATCATCACCACCATTATCATCATCATCATCACCACCATTATAATCATCATCATCATCATCATCATCATCACCACCATTATCATCATCATCATCACCACCACCATCATCATCATCATCATCATCATCATCATCACCACCATCATTATCATCATCATCATCATCACCACCACCACCACCACCACCACCACCACCACCACCACCACCATCTTCATCATCATCATCATCATAATCATGGTTTTTTAATCTTACCAACCTAAATGGTTTCTTTGGCGGCTTGAAATCCTAAAACAAGAAAAAAAATCAAAACTAAATTCTGTTGACCAGAGAAAACCTGATCCAGATTCATTAGCATTCATCCCAAAAAATCTTGTTTGTATAAAATAGTTTCATAATACTTACAGGGTTGAGCTCAAACAGTAGATCAGCCAATGGAGACTTTATAACACGATCGACGACGTCACACACCTATGAGTTTCATTATTAACAAACAAAAAAATTAATATTTATGAAATTATACTTGGGCATACAACTAAAAAATAGGCATTTTCTTGTTTTAACATCAAGTTTAGTAATGTCTACAACTAGATAAATTAAGGCATTAATATTCAGTAGTCATCAAGGATTTAGGAATACTAACGTTGTAAGCGATTTCTTCCCCATGGCATTATTGTGACAAACTGTTTTTCTAAACATTTAAAGATAAACTTAACGTACACACTAAAAAACTTGACTGATGCTCATCGTCAGTGTAGGAAGCTGATATTTTTTATTTTAACATGTTATTAAACTTATCTCCTCCAGCAATGATCATAAAATTGATGGCACTGAGTCGCTTAACACAACAGTTTCTCAAACAAAAAAGGGCGCCAATTTTAAACATGTCAGCTCTACGTTTTACCTTTGGCGATGATCTTAAAACTGTCAACTAGATTCGATTAAGTGCCGCTGTAATTTAAAACTATTAAAAGATTATTTTAAGAGAGAGGGCAGCCTGAAAACCTACTAAATCTTCAATCCTGTCCAACAGATCATCAAAAGAAATGAAGGGACATTCTGCTTCTACATGTGTGAACCTGTAAAATGGTAGAGATAAAGTAAGCTACTTAATCTCATATGCAATTAATCAGTAAAGTTATAAAAACTTTGTCATTGAAACATATTGTACTCGTCAGTAGAAGCCAGGGGATTTAAGTTAAAATTTCTATAGACGAAGTTCTTTTTAGCAATACAACAGGAAAAGATTTCAACTAAATTCAAAATTCTTATGCTCACAACTTCAAATCAACATTGTGATGTATACTGGTTTTTATACAAAAAAAACATGACAAGTTTAAACATTTCTTTGTTTATAAAAAATCTGTATTATGCTTACTCAGAAATATGTCTCCTTGTTCTGGACTGCTCTGCTCTGTATGATTGGGCAATGCAAAATACATCTCCAAGAGCTGGGATGGCAGTTTCTAGGTACAGCTGGGATGACTGGGTCAAGAATGCCTAATTGAAATAACAATCATCATCATCGTCATGATTAAAATCATATTAAAATCAATATCATTGTCATTATCATCACCAACACAGGCATTGTCATAACAGCTATATCATCACCATAACTGCTGCTATCATCATGAGCACCATTATCAACATGACGTCACTAAATTGCATATTCATACCATCGTGACTGCCTCCATCATTATCACATACATGTATTCATACGGGTCACCTTTTATCCCTGCGACAAAAACCCTGTCACTATCATCAAGACTGCTGCCATCATCAGATATTCATCATGACTGCCTCCATCATTATCACATATCCATATAACCTTCATCCCTGCCACAAAAACCCTGTCACTATCATCAAGGCTGCTGTTATGCCAAAATCACCATCAATGTCACAGCAGATCAAAAATTATTAATAAGTAATTGAATCAAGGTTACAAGAACTATAACAAGGTTTTAAACTGTATTGTCTTGAAGAATTCAACTACTGTAAAGTAATAATTTCAAATAAACTTGAATAACATTTGCCAAAAGGTAAACTTGATTTCCTAAAATTCCAAATAAATAGACAATCTGAACTGTAAAAAAACATACCCCCCAATATTTGGAAGAGAGTTCTAAGCTCACAAGAGTGATACTTACGTCTTCTCCAAAGTAATCAAATTTAAAGAGGGTGGAGCCACCTTCAACTTGCGTTTGAACCATGGTGGGTGGGGTGGTCTGTGATATAAGAACGAGCAGAGGTCATAAATGTGTTTGATAAGGAGACAAAGAAAATTACAAGACTCTTTTAATCTAATTGATAACTTCAACTACAGACTGACTCACCTCAACGTATCCCCTGTCAAAGTAGTGCTCTCTAAAGCTGTTGACAAACAATGAAAAAACAGTCAATGAAGCAAAACGAAGCATATGGTTAGCTAGAAGCTAGGCTAAACCTTTTTACAAGTCTGGTTGTACTTGGACCCACTGCTCTAGTTTCTGTTGTGTTAAGTAGATGAAAGTCTTTGATATCAATCCATTGTATCTTAGCTCCCAGCAAAAGCTATTAATTTGTAATAGTAGGAAGATTGAATCAACATTTGCATAAAAGTTACTATGCTAGAGTTCATGTCTTGAAGATGTCGAGATTTGAATTCAGGATCTAGTCTAGAAAGCAGAGATCTTCATTTCCATTAAGCATTATAAATAATCTATACTAATTGTTAACTTGTTCAACCTCCCTATTGGTCTTGATCAAGAAGGG
This sequence comes from Zoanthus sociatus, assembly GCA_025331085.2. Taxonomy (NCBI): domain Eukaryota; kingdom Metazoa; phylum Cnidaria; class Anthozoa; order Zoantharia; family Zoanthidae; genus Zoanthus; species Zoanthus sociatus. The sequence continues at coordinate 8,514 of JAOBAY020087167.1, forward strand.
AAAACAGACAGCCTGAAAAACATTTTGTTTTGTGTTAAACAAAAAAAAACCTTTAGCTGAAGGATACACCATGTCCAAGTCATATTAAAACGCCTTTTACTGTACGTACCACTGTGTCACCAATGACCTCATGCGGAGAATCCTTGATATCTGAAAACAGTCAAAACAGCTTGATCATAGACTAATGTGAATTTGCATTGAGTACATTAATTCTATTTATTAAATATTAAACAGCTTCTTAAGTGATTTGGTTTTGATCAGAGTTTTACTAGTTGAATTTGACCAGTGCATGTTAAAATAGAAAGCAGTCAAAAAAATTTGGCTGGGAAAGAAACTGGCACTTGTAGACATTCAAATCTCAGCAGAGCTGGGCTTGGAGATTGTAACCTTGTGGATAAAAGACAGAGATCTACGTTATCATCTGCTCCAACTGCATCACATTATAAATATTGTCATTAAACTCACTTTTAACTTACAGACTGCAGACATACACAAAATTTCATAGAAAAATAAACTTTGCAACCACGCAAGTGCAGCCTATCTAGATACCAAGGAAGTGGCGGTAGTGGTATAGTTATTTTGCTCTTTGTTGAGTGTCCACTTCTGCCACTTCCTTGGCACCTAGGCTGTGCATGCATAGTTGCAAACTTTATGAATAAAAAAGTTTTTAACAAAATTTTGGCCAATTAAAAGTACACAAAACTTAATTTTTCTTTATAATTGTTTTGTAAGGATTTAAGGTAAAAATTATTTTTTAAACCTTCAACCATCTTGTTTACATTAATTTTCCGTTTTACAAAACGAAGCAAAAAATTTAGTGGATAGGTACTTACTGCATCTCCTCTTAACATGAGATGTCTGTTTTCCAGCTGCGTGTCAACTGAAGACTCCTTACAAGACAAAACAGGAAAATCAACTTACATTCTTTGTTCCTCTGCACCGTAATGAGGATATTTTACAGAGTGCAGAGGGAGCTATAACTAAAAACTCAATCATTCAAGTATTGATTAGTGATCTGCACTAGCAGAGAAAATCTTCAATCAGAGGCATAATTCTAAGTGATAGACAGTTTCACAATATATTTTTATTAATTAATAATATCAGTAAATGTTGATGAAAGGATAATATTTATTGAAAGAAAAAAATGCGACCATGTTGTTGTAATCTAACCACATATTCAAGATTAAGTTCCAAATAATGGTATAGAGCAGAATAATAGTAGAGAGAGGAAAGATGGCAGCAGTCAGCCAGAAATGCAGCTGATGCTTTGAAAACTGATCGAAAAGTATGACAATTATCGCTAAATAACTCTACTGATTTGAGAAATGAGATTTAATCATCAACAACAATAAATAACTTGGTAATTTCTACAGAAAATTCTCTTTTTTTAATAATCATACAGGCCTAAATAAAGTTTGTACAAAGTGGAAATGCCTTAAAACAACAATCAGACAGGCCTCAATAAGGCTGAATACAAAAATAAAATGTACATGACTTTGTATATACGATTATTTGGAACATAAGAGTATGTATTGTTGTTTTCTTTTAGGAGTATTTCATACACACTAAGTTGCAATTATATTTAAAATCCCACTGTTTCAAGGTAATCAAACTTTAATTCATCCTGCACTGGGCTGGAAATAAGTGGCGGTCATCGGACATTGACCGACGAAAATTTGCTAATGTCCGACGAAATTCAAATCTGGTCGGACATGATGTCTGGACAATTTTTTGATCATAAATAAAGTCACTGAAAATAAATATTTCGCTTGATGAACCGTGCAATGACAATGAGGACCATGCCATTTTCTGTGAAGGTGATGAAGTTGATGATGAGGCAGGAGACGTTTTACAACATT
>JAOBAY020087178.1:0-10372 GCA_025331085.2 Zoanthus sociatus
AAACTAAAAAAGTATTCTTGTTGGAGCAGCTCGTAATATTGCTCTGTGTTGTTTTTGATAATAAATTGTGTGATGAAAGGTCCTGCGGTCTGGTTAGTTGCCACATTTATGTGTTTGATATATATAGCTGTAAAGTCACCTTTTTTGAACTCTATACCGGATTATCGATTCTATAAGCTAATGTTAATTGCGAATCTTAGCCGGTGATTCCGTCTAGCTAGTTAGTTAGTTTCCATCCCGTTCAGATTCTAACGATGGGGGACTCTCATCTGAAGTCGTACTCGGCACTTTCTGCTCTGAGGTTGAGCTGCCTCTCTGACAGTGCACGGCGTGACTTTATTTGGTTCCTCTAGCCATCACGACCGGCAGTTAGATTGTACCACGTAACATTTCGAAACCAAAAGACTTCAGATCCTCTTTGACACAATCTCTCCAGCGCTTTTTTGGTTGCCTTATGCTCCTTTCCGGCCTTCAGCCACTTCACCGAACAGTCGATGTTTTGGGATTCTAGAGTCCTCCATTCGCCAGACATGACCGAGCCACCTCAGGCAGTTGTTCCTGACCATGCAGGTGTCTATTTTACTGGTCTTTGCACGGATCAGAACCTCTGCATTTGTCCTTTTATGCCACCATTTGATCTCGAATATCTGGCGAACACCGGGCGGAAGGTCGTGGGTTCGCCGCCCGGTGTTCGGAAGGTCGTGGGTTCGAATCCCGTCGTGGGCTAAGTATTTTTGTGAGTGTTTTTGGTTTGAAAAGGAAGACAGACGTTAGAATCTATTTGAAACTATATTTATTAATTGCATATTTTGTGTCCAGGTGTTTCACCGAGTGTCGGCCCGTTTAAACTGGGAAATATTTCGCTCCAATGGCGTCTTGGATTCTCAAAAACTGTTGAGGAGGGTTGCTGCTGAGACAGAAGTGGACTGGCACGAGGCTTGCGATGGCTATATCATTTCAGGAACCTTTGAACAACTGCAAAACGCCAACAGAGAGTTGAACATGTACGTAGTTTCTGCTCTTTTTAACCATATTTTAAAACCACTTGAGACATACGTACTCAGGGCTCGACTCTAACGGTAGCCCACTAGCCACAGTTTTGGCGAGTAGATTTTCTGTTTCCACTAGCCACTTTGGCCAGTAAACCAACTACAAGTTTCTGTCTTTATCAAGGAAGACATCTCAGAATTTCAACGAATGGCTAGTAAAGAAAATATTGGGCTAGTAGCACCAAAGTTGACACTAGCCATTAGACTAGTAAGTTGAAAAGTTAGTGTCGAGCCCTGTACTCCACTTTGGTTGCAATCTCACCAACTTCCACTCTCCATCTTACTCGATTCATGCCATCCTTTTTCTCCAAACCAACACTCTTGTTCTTCTTCTCCACTTGCATCTTCCACATCTTTGGTCAGCCTTGCTTCCTCTTGCCCTTGCCCCTTTATCATTCATTATTCATTTTTGTTAAAAGATGTTTTTAGTCACAGATGTATGCTGTGATGCACAAGGCATACCTGTAAAACTAACAATAAACATTACAAGGACATTAGAAATATATCAGTCGAATCTCAGCATTTAATTCAACATTGACTGCTTTGATAAACCCTGGCCACACACTTCTGCTGTTTTCAAATATAGAATGTTCATGCAACCCTTGTGCTCAGTTAATATCAGTAACTTGTAATATATAAAAATTGACATTCAGACCTGCGAGAATACAGGTGAGGGTTATCCCATTTGGAGTGTATTATATAAGCACTTGTCACATATCTCTCACGCTGTCTCACAACAAAGGTAACCCACAATACAATTATGTTATTTTATGGCAGTTGTTTATAATGTGTATGTACAAATTGGAAACTTCTTTTTTCATGAAAATAACATGTTTAAGTGGTAGCCCCTGGGACATACAGGCAGTGGATGCAAATTTATGACTTTCATTACCTTGGCCTAAGTATTATTGAGTAGACAGCTTAAGCTGTAGATTTAGTTGTAATAAAGTAAAACACTAATAGTATGTGTAGAATATTATGAAAACATGCATTGCAAGAGATAAATTGTGCAAAATAAATTATAAAGTGATGTAGTCTACTGCATGCACTATGGAACTAAAACCCATGAGAAAACCATGAACATTTTTATGGCTTTTAGATCCATAAGTTGCTCGACATTTTACTTGCTTAAAATATTAATACTGGAAACTGTTTGTGCTTCTTCAATTTGTCTCTAATTTACACCTCACATCACCACAAGGCAATTATAATCATATTTTTTCCTTTCTCTAGCAATTTAAAGGCAACTGAACCCTTAAATCAACCTTTTTTTAAAGAAAATCCTTAAATGTGTGGAGACCGTATTTAAAAGTTATTATTCTGTGTTGTGCTGATTTTCTGAGAAATTCTAGTTTAAATGTACGTGTTTCGGGTCATTTGGGGTCGTTGAGCCTGGGCGCTTAGTATCAGTGGTAACGAAGGTAACGTGTGACGTAGGTTGTAGGGAAGCGAGCATGCGGTTGACAGTTGAGTGCAATGCTTACACAGTTGAGTGCAAAAGTTAAAAAGTTTAAGTTGTGTGTGATGTCTGGCTTCAAAGTTGAACCTGTTTTGTTCGCTTTCGCCGCAAAAGATTTTCCCCATATCCGATGTCATAGCCTATTTCTGAGCCACCAGTACAATGCGTCACGTAAAGTGTTTTAAACTTGAATTTCTTGGAAAATCAGCGTGACACGAGGAAAAAACATGTTTAAATATTGTTTTCACGCTTTTAAGGACTTTGTTTGATAAAAGTTGATTTTAGAGTTCAGTTAAAGTAAAATGATTGTAGTTTATGTCAACTTTGGTAAGTAATTCGCAACTTACTCATGACAAAATTTGCAACTTGCTTGCACAGGTTAAAACCTGCCCCACTCAAACTATCAGTCAAAATACCAGTGAACATTGTATTTGATATTTGAAAGGGTTGTCATCAAGAGAATAACCACTTTGATTGTAAATACTGTAAGTGAGTGAATGAATCACAGGGTTCACACGGTCATGAAAAGTCATGGAATTTGAATATGCATTTTCCAGGCCTGGAAAAGTCATGGAATTTTGGGAAAATGGCCAAGGTCATGGAAAAGTCATGGAATATTATTTTTTCTTGAGCGGTGGTTTTTGGTGAATAGTTCTTTTTATGTTATTTAGTGCAAATGTGTCAAGAAAATGCCGATAGATTTGCACTACATTTATTTAGCAAATTTGAGTTTTTTGTGCGACGTTCAATCACATTAAACTGTCTTTCGCTGTTTAGAAGAAGTTATTCTGATTTAAAGTTGGATTAAAGTGCGAGTAGGCTGTTGTGGTGGAGTGGGTTTTTTGATTTCTCAATATTTGTGGGTCATGGAAAATGGCATTTGGTCATGAAAAAGTCATTGAATTTCATTCCTCATTCTCAGTGTGAACCCTGAATCAGAAATTAGGAGTGAAAGCTTGCAACTTTGACATAAAGGTGTCTTGTACATTTTATTTTATCACAGACTTCAACTATATACTGGTCATCATGCAAAATAGTAATTTAATTTTCTTCAGTAACTATTTTGTTATAAAGATGGCCATCAACAATTAAATTGAAACTATTGTGTCAGTGTAGCAGCATTTATAAAATTACTGCAAGGACATCAATTCAAACATTAGGTTTATCATAGCTTTTGCCAAACTGTAAGAAAACTATCTGACAGTTTAAATGTTTTTAGTGTATTTGAAACCGTATTTCGTAGCAGTTAAAATATGCATTTAGTTTTGATAATGTGTCAGCACAAAAAAAGCTAGACCTCCAGAGAAGCTAATCTTCATAGTATTAATCATTATTTAATTTTGACTTTTTCTTTGAGAGAGAGAGAGGAGAGTGGTTTTGATTTCCCTTCCACTTTTGACAACTTAAAAAATATCCTCTGGATTTTGCCATCACTTTGACAGAAAAATATATGACAAAGAAGTTGCAATATTTTTTTCCCAGTTGCAAAATAATAAACTGGCTGGTGATATATGTTGCAACACCTGAGTCCTTTTTACATATTTCACGTACTTTGACAGTTAGTGATAGATCTGACTCAAAAGTCCACAAAAGTGTTAATTTAAACCTTAACCCTTGGATTGAATAACTAAGCTATTTATTGTGTAACAAATTATCCCATAAGGGGATGGGGGGTAATTAGGAACCCTCAACTTTTTTCTAGGAAAGCTTTAGCAAGCAAAATTTTCATTCAAAAAGCTTGATTATTGTAAATTTCAAAAATATTTAAGTTGTGTCAGTTAGTTGGTCTCCATGGCAACAGTAGATTGAATTGATAACATCAGTTTGAAAATTTTTTTTCTCATTTTTTTATAGATTTTTGTTAAGTGTTTTATGCTGTTTTATTACCATCATGATGGCATGTTTCCATAAATTTGAAAAAAAAATTAATAATTTTACAGTTTTGTGATTTACCAAAAATTCTTCACTTTCAAAAGCTGTAAAAAAATTCTTTTCAAGTTATAAACACTAAACTAAGTGTTTATTCATAGTGAACAGCTATTGAAAAATTGATGGGCAATGCTAGAACACTTTTTAAAACAATGGAAAAAAAAGGATGGGGAGGGGGTTTGTTTGACCCCCGTCCCCCACCCTGTCACCCCCTCCTTGGATCTTTGCTAATTAGAAAAAGCACTTTGGGTAAAATTTTGATGATCAACTGAGATATTTTTTAAGTGACCTTATGGATTTGGCTTTGGATCAAGATGGTAGAAATTTCTTGAAATTTCAAATTTCAAGTACCATAAAAAGAAAATTTGAACAAAAAGGTAAAAACTTATTTAATTGCAGAGTGTGAAACACTTTGATCACTAAGTGTTTGTTATACTTTTATTAAGCACAAACTGTTCTTTAAAACATTAGTTCTGTTTTTAATTATTAGTTAAATATAGTTACAGGCAAATACTCAATCTAGCCTGAATGAATGAGTAGTATAAAAATATTGTATAAAAAGGACTTAGTAGACTTTAAAAAACAAACTTTACATTCAAATGTTGTAAGATTTTACAAAAATCAAATAAGGATAGTAGAAAGTGTTGTACATTTATAATAAATTTTAACAAAAATTTTAATGGTGGAGGCATTTATTGATTTGGATTAAGCTTAGCTGATACCCATCATCTTGTGCTCGATAGGCAGTCATTTCCTATTGTAACATGGGTATTACTTAAAGTGCAGCTTAGCTAAACCATTTCAATCCCTGTTCCTAAGAGAATAGATTATTCATATGTAACTGTATCTTTTGATTCCCAGAATTTAAAGGAAGAAAAATAAGACTTGTAAATGTAATTACGGTGACTTTTAATTTACCTTTCTAAATAAAAATAAGCCGTACCCTTTGATTCCTCCTTCCCCTTGCAACAGAGATTACTGAAGTGCAGCTGAACCCTTTGATTCCCCTTCCCCTAGTAACAGAGATCAATGAAGTTTAGCTGTACCCTTTTATTCCCCTTCCGCTAGTAACAGAGGTTACTGAAGTGCAGTTGAACCTTTTGATTCCCCCTTCCACTAGTAACAGAGATTGGTAAAGTGCAGCTTTGCCCTTTATTCCCCTTCCCCTATCAACAGAGATTGGTGAAGTGTAGCTCTACCCTTTGATTCCCCTTACCTTAGTAACAGAAATTAGTGAAGTGTAGCTGAACCCTTTGATTCCCCTTCCTTTAGTAACAGAGATTAGCAAAGTGTAACGTACCCCTTTAATTCCTCTTCCCCTTGTCTAATATATAAGGTAGTACATGGGATGGGGGTGGTAGGCATTCTGGAGCTCTGACAGACAGGTGACTTTGCTATGGCAAAGATGCCCGATTTTATACAAAAACAGTAGGATCTGCTCTTCAAGATAGAGCAGATTATATTGTCCAAGCATCGAGTTTGGCCTGAATATTTGTTGAAAGACTTTAATGGCCAAGTGCATAACTTTCATTCTTGGATGTGTAGTTATAGTAGAATGAAGTGTTGGAATTTAACCGTTTGTTGAACTCATTTAGACTTTTGGGATACTGCTCAAAGTAGGTCTTTAGGTCAAAAGACAGTCCCAACATTTCATGGATTATAGAAAAGAAAACTTCAACACCTGTGGAGTTGGCAACAAGGGCGGAGGCAGTGTTCTTGATTCTCAATATTAGCAACCAGTGACTAAACGATCTTTTTAGTTAGGCCTTGGATAAAAAGAAATATATCCTTAAATGTTAATAGAAATGTAAAATGCACAAACGAGACAATGTAGAATTTATACATGAAATCAATGAAATAACACCACCAAAGCAAATGAAAAATATAAATAACAATAAACAATAAAAAAAAAATTTATCCGTTTGTCTAACGATTCTTGTCGTTGAAAAGACCGCAACGTTTCGACTGCAAGCTGCAAGTCTTCATCATGCGAGTGCCATGAAAATAGCATCACTCTGATTGGCTAACCCAAACGTTCTGTGATTGGTCCTTTCTTTGTGTTTCTGTATGGTGTTCATCATCATGGTACTTCAATGCCGTTATATCTGTTGATGTTCTTTGGGTGTAGTCTGATTTGGATAGCTTCTAACTCTTCGTGAATACCAATGCGAATTCCTGTCTAAACATTTGATGTTCTTCCAGTCATGGGAATGGCCGGACTTGTTGCATGTTCAGAAAGTTTCAATATGGGCCAAACGGACGTCTCTTTCGATGTAAACGCTGTCACAATTACTGGAAGAACTAAGAACTTGATGCCCACGATGAATAATAATTTATTTTTAATTTCTTTGAAAATATTAATATATATAGGCTATTGTACTAGTTATTTAACAAATAAAGAAGCCTAAGCCTTGTATTACACTGTGGTAAAACACGACGGGCATTTGAGAACACGAGGGAAATGTAGAAAACACGAGCCGCAGTCTATAAAAAAACTAACTTTGGAAAGGTAGCCCTTTACTTATGTTTTATGTCCCATCAATACTAGTTAGTACTTTTTACAAAGCAACCCAAAAAACGAACAAATAGTGAATTATCAGTTTCAATGAATTCTGCATTATTTATCTCACTGAGTACATTAAAACTGATCAGAATGTTCTTTTCAAAAGTTGCTCTTGTTACATGGTGCTCACTGACTGATGATAAGAAAATGCCAGGAGTTTTCCAGGAGTTCTCCAGGGTAAAGAAAACATTTTTCCAAGACCCAACCCCAGTTTCTCTCTTCGTCTCGGCATATAAAAATGCAACAATATCAAGTAATTTCTGTCACAGTAACAGCAACTGAAATCGAGTACATAAAATACAAAAAAATACAAGCAGGAGTCAGATGCTTCTGCAGGTTTTGGTTTGTTTTGAAAACTCATGAAAATGTTTCCTTAAAATTCCAGGAGTTTTCCAGGAGTTTAGGTAAATGATCTGTTTCTCCAGGAGTTTTCCAGAGCCCTGGAAAAAAAATTTAAAATTCCAGGAGTAGTGAGCACCATGTTGTTAGCCAGATTATTATCGGGGGACCAGAGCCCATCGCCCCCTACCATTCCCCCCCTCCTCCTCTTCCCAGTTCCGCCACCCATGTGCATCCAATCCCCAAGAAATTGAGCATGGCATTGTTGCACAAATTCCTTGTTGCTTCATCAATACCTTGTCCACTGCTGGCTTTGTGCCAGTTCCTAACAACTTCCGAAAGTCTTGCCTCATAAAAACCATACTTAAGCCATTACTCAAGTTTATTGTTGTGATAGCTGTAATTCAGTGCAATTTCAGACAATGACCTTTGTCAAGTTAAGATACAATTTTTATAAACAAAGCCTGTCAAGTTATTACCAAGTAGTCAAATAGGTCTTGTGAAAGCATTCCATACATACCAGTGGAAGACAAAAGAAATTCCTTGCATTATACCCAGGAGACCATTCCCTTTGGTCACACACAAAAAAGTAATATTAATTTTTACAAAAAAGGAACTAGTTGAGTTTTTGTAAAGTATTTTAATATTGTTTAGTTGCAGAGTTGTTTTGTATTTAATATCTCTGTAGAGAGATATCATTGGTCATCACTGTAATCTCTAAGATTATCATTTGGTTGTTAATATTCAGAAACCCAAAAAATGAAACAAATGACACTGTCATTAAAAGAGACCAGTCATTGAAGAATGGGGATCAACTCTCAGAACATGAGTGGTGTCCAGTAGGTATTATCATCCACATGAAAATCATTTAAGGCAATTCAGGAAAATTAAAAGCTGTTCACTCAATCTGCTTGATTTATTTGCCTCTTTTTACTAATGTTGTATTTAACTATTGGTTTTGCCAGCATATCACAATTTATTATTTGAATGATAAATCAAAGTATTTCTATTGGAAGTCATACTAATCTAAGAATGATAGACAACCAACTTGAAGAGAACAAAGTAGTGTCCATGTAGAAAAATTGTCACTGTTTTAAACCTTTCAGTCCCAGTCAGTTTTAACATCCAACTTCTCCTTACATAACATATACAAAATAAGGCCTATGGTAATGACAGAATGAGAATTGATCAAACAAAGCAAACTACTGAAGATTAAAAGTAAAATTCTCTCAAACTTTTTCAACGGAAAGTCTGGGTACAAGTTGGGAGAATTCTACATTACAACTGGGACTGAAGGGGTTAATAAAAATTATATTAGGGTCAAGATTTGCATAAAATTGTAATGTAGTTTTGGTTTAATCTCTCTACGACTTTAATTGAAAAGAGGAAATCTTGCAATGTAATAAAATAATTTCAGTTCTACATTCTTGAAAATAACAGAGTCTTTTTTTTAATTTCAAATGCTTAAATGTGTTTTATTTTGCAATACAAAGTCGAGAAAGGCTGATGGTTCATTTCTGGTAAATAAACATAAAAAAGTATCCCCTGGTTAGTAATCCCAGCTCTTTAAAACATACTTTCATTTCATCAAGTTTTTTTTCATCATGCATTTTTGCAAGCTACTTATATTAATTCTATAAACAAATTCACTGACAGAAACTGAATAAGATTATTAAAATAGACTTACAATGAGATTGAGGAAGCACTTATCTTTTCACATAGTTCTTGCTGTAATTGACAGTTATCATGCAAATACCCATTAAAGGGAACCCAAATTCCAAAATTATTTTTTGATATGATCAAGTGTTTTTAGAGTGATCAAATAATCTGTTTTTGAAAAAATTATTACAAAAAGGGCTAACAAAACCCTAAGTCAGGCCCACTTTTAATGTGGGCCCAGAATAGTTGCTCCTGACGTCACAATGTGAAATCCTACCGTGTTTATCACTGGAAATGTTAGTGAAATTATAAAGTAGAGACATTTCATTTGTATAAAGCTATATCTCCTTAAAAATCACCTTCACAAAATGTTTACAGATTGTCAAGAATGGAACATAACATTTTAACACTGTGACATCATATTGTGAAAATCATGGGTGCAAGTATGGTGTCTTCTCTAGTCATGTGCTAGCACATTTTTTATTTGTTTCTAAGGACACGTACCAAGTAATCGGTATAAAAACACATTTCTGAAATCTTAAGCAGTTGTAATATTACATGTCAAAAATAAAATAATTTAGTTGTTCAGGTTCCCTTTAATATCCTTATATTTCAACCCCCTTCAATAATAAAGTTATGGCCGATAGACAAAGAAATGAAAATGAAAAAAAAAATAACAAATCGAAGATCCAATCTTGATCCCTCTCACTTTCTAATAATATGCAGCAAGTACTTAAAACCAAAATTCATATTTTGGCTAAGGTTTAGAAATTCAAACTTTAAGAGTCTTTTATTTCCTTTAGTTAGAGGTCTACTATCTCGCATCATTGTTTATTCTTTAATGTGTTAGACAACCAATCAAGACCCTCATATAATCCATCACCGCTTGTTGCACATGTTGCTTGGATATACCAGGTTCTGTTACGAAGAGTATGAAGGCCAAGTTTATCAGTTATTTCTGCAGCAATCATAGCATTTGGTAAGTCCTATAAATAAGGAAAAACACATGGTGTAATTATAACATATTGGTACCCACTTTATATGTTGTGTGTTTTATTTATTTATTTACCCCTAAATATTAAATAATTAGTACATAAATATATATATATATTATACAAAGAGATAAGGGGTACCGGCACCTGCAATAACCACAAGGTTAATGAGAAGTAGATGCCAGTCTGCAAATAAACTATATAAATTACATCAGTTGGACAACATATACACAAAAAAGAAAAAGGAAATGATAAGTTTTATAAAGTCAACAGTCTAGTAAAACACTTTTAAATAACTACAAATTGTTTATTACCTTAAGCTTTGCTTTGTGTGAATCAATAATTCATGGTTGTTTGGCAGACTTTAACATCTGATTTGAGG
>JAOBAY020087197.1:0-10371 GCA_025331085.2 Zoanthus sociatus
TTTCAAATGGAAATTAAAACCCAGGAAATACTTTTTTAGATAAACTAATTTTCAAAATTTTTCGGGGAGCATGCCCCCGGACCCCCCTAGCATGCTCCTGCTTTTAATACTTAGTTGTGCCCCCCTCCCCCCCATCCTAGTTTTCAAGGCTTGCTAGGGCCCTGCTAATAATGTTTATATTGCAAAATTTTCGTGTTTTTGCCACATGACCGATTAACAAAGGCTGACTGCAAAATACGGTGTCACTTAATACTGCAGGTTCCACTGTATTTACAAAATGATTGGATAAAAATGCACTTTATTTTTAAAGAAACAATTTACTGTACAACGTAAACCTTTTTTTAATTTTAGAACGCGAGTTTCTTGTCACACAATTAGCTTTTCATTATTAGTTTTTTCATTTGAAGAGCACTGATTTTTCAACAAATTCTAAAAAAATACATTTTGTTTTTATTAGTAAAAACGAAAAAACAAGGTTTTGTTGCTCCATTGTATTCGCAGGAATGGCTTCTTTACGGTGGCCTGCAGGGATAAAACACAAAAACAAACACCAAACAATGCAAAAGAACAAATCCCACAACATGAAAGCAAGTTCCAGCACGAAAACAGATTTCACATTTACAACACAAAAACAAATCCCACAACAAGCCACAGAAATTAAGAGTAGTTCACTTTATCAAAACCCCCATATACGAGAAGGATTCGTGGGAGAGAAGTTTTATAAAAGCCTTCAGGCATTAACAGGATTCGAGCTTAAGCCCTCGGCGTTGCCTTTAAAACTCTCTTACAAACTGAGCTATGAAGCCATTAAACTCATTGTTCGGACCAGGTTAAGTCAATTTGGTCCATCAATGCAAGGCTAGATTGAACGACGGTTATGATGACTGAGTAATAGTGTAAAAGAGTATATGCAACATTTTTCGTTTTACCTAAAATATATTTTTGGATTGCGTTAGTAACAAGGAGAGAGTAAACAGAGATTTCTGGCCAGAAAACTGTTGTCTTTATAAACAGGTTGTTACAGTTTGTAAAATGATAAGATTATCAGTTTCTTATCGAAGCTTTTAGGACGGAAAATAAGATTTGCTTATCAAGCGACACTCTGGCTACAACACTAATTACTCTCTTCAAACAATGTTAGATTTTGGTTCTGATAAGGTAATGAATGATAGGAAATAGTACATATGGATTGTGTAAATTAAACATTTTATCAAGTTAGGAACTAGCACAAAAGACAATATGTAATGCCTAGAGACTTCAGTTTAGTATTGCGAGAACGTGAGCTTTTCTCGTCAGCCGTTTGGCGGCGCACAGGCTTCCCAGCTGGAAATTAGTAATATTAAAAATTTCCCATACAAATGAAATTTAGTCAAAATTAAAAAAAAAAAATGTTGAAAATAGAGCTCACTTACTTTGAGTTCACCTTGTGTATATTTTTGTTGTTGAAATTTTGACTAAATCTTGTAAGACTTTGTATGGTAATTTTTTAGTATAACTAACTTCAGCTTGGAAAACCTGCGGACGGACATGCAGCGAAATTTCACCATCAGAATAAAACAAGATTCTTGTACCAAAGAGTGGTTCGAGTTATTTCCCCAACCAAACAACCAGCCAGTTTACAATTCGCAAATTTTGGCAACCAGAGGTCAACTTGCTGTTATTTGCTCTCGTATTTATATTTGTCACTTCTATCTTGTCTCAATCGATATAATTCTTCTTGCGATAAATATTAAATTGTTTTCTTTGTACAGCTGTTTGAGGAAGTCACAATATTGTTTGGTTACCTGGACGAATTCAATACAGTTTGTTCTTACGCTCACCCAACAGTTGTAATAGGTCTTGTAAACACCATGTTTGTTCTCTTCGACAAGCTGTGCGAGACTCATGGAATCTACAAGGTAAGCATCCGCTGACCAGATCTTAATCAGCGACCTTCGTAATCATGTAATACCTACATAAATATAAATTTTGCGATTCAAAATATTCTCCACTTTTCTTTAACAAATCTTTATAGCTCCCTATCTTCTTTGGTCCTCGCCTTATATTCAATGATAAAAGCCTAAATTTACTTATAGACGACAAAGAAAAAAGATAATGGTTTGGGTAAGGGAGTAGAAGAGCTACTCCCTTTTCTCCCCATTAAAATCCCCGTGTTTCCCTATGATCCCTGTTTTATTGTATTTTCTTTCTTCTTCTGTAATCAATGCGATTCTTTACAATTCCTGTGTTTTTCTGCAATCCTTGACTCATCGAATTTTCAGGGTTTCCATGTTGGAAGTGTCTGTATCTATTTTTAACCTTTGTAATCTTCTGGTATTTCTGTGTTTTCTTTCATTCCTTTGTTTCATGCAGTCCCCGAATTTCTCTGAAGTTCCTTATTATCAATCATTTTTGGCAGTTCATACACGAGAAGATTCTTCATGATAGTTATTTGATAATGCAGATCAATCACGTAGCGGTAATTTTATGGAAGTCGCAATATGATTTTTCTGTAACCTTTGTGATCTCATATGTTCCTTGCAATCGTGTACTCCCCTGTATGTCCTGTATTATCTATAATCGATCACAATTCATACTCTTTGTACGTTGTCAATCAACTTACTTTGACTAGCTTTGACAGGATTCCTGTACGATAGCCAATTAAATGTGTTTTTGAGCAAGTCGATTAAAGTATCCCATAGAAGTCCCATATCCATATTCTTAAAAAGATACAGCTTTTATAAAAAATAAATTGTTTTAAATTTAAAATTCGAACCTTGACTCTGAAATTGAAACTTTTATTTTGAAATTTAAGACGTTTAGACTTGATTCATATTTCTAAATGCAGAGGTATGACACGTGCTATTATTATCATCCAAAATTGGCAAGGATCTGAAGGCATCTGCAGCGGAGAGCTCTTAAGTATCATCATTGCTTTAAAGAATTCAACAGAGCCGTGTAGCTAGAATGTAAAATGTGGCATCCTTTGGTCTATACTTATATGACTTAGCTTAAGCCAAGGTTAATCCCTTGTCTAATGTAAAAATGTTTCTCATTTGAAGGAAACCTTCTTGGTCAGAAATTCATCAGTTAAAATTATACTAATTTTAAAAGTAGATGGAACTATTGAAGGATTAAAGAAATAGCCTTAATAGGCTGTAAAATATTTTTCGTCATTTGTTATGTTTTTTCTTGAATTTAACCCATATAAGACAATCCTTGAAACTTCTTGAACTCTGGATTCCATAATTTGGATTCCAGACATTGATACTGGATTCAAGATTCCACCTCAATAAATTCCGATTAAAAAGGTCTGTTTTCGGGGATTAAGGATTCTTAAGAAACTTATTGCGGATTTTAAAAGCAAATATTTTTTAAATTCTGGCTTCCACGACTAAATATCTTCTGGATTCCAAATTGCACGAGCAAATATTTTCTGGATTCCGGATTTCACAAGAAAATATTTTCTGGATTTCGAATTCCAAGCGAAAATATTTTCTTGATTCTGGATTCCATGAACAAATAGTTTGTGGATTCCGGATTCCAAGAGCAAATGTTTCCTGGATTCCGGATTGCACGAGCTAATACTTTCTGGATTCCGGAATTTAAATTACCTTATATCATGAAGTGAAAGTAATTGATGAATCTTTAGCTTAAAAGGGATTTCAAAAGGATATGATTAATTAGTATTTAAACGTTTGTGTTTGAGATCGCCTGACCAAAAAGCACTCCACTCAGGTCAAATATCATTAAGCTTTGCTATAAAAGTTATTGTTTCATCATTAGTCTTTTTACTATATGCAAACAAGCTTTTTTTTATAGTATTTATACTGTTTAATATAAAGGCATTCTTAGCGTTATTAATATGTTACAGTTCGAAACACTCGGAGATGCAATGTACATGGCAGTCAGCGGTGTACCGGAGAAGAAAATCAATCATGCAGAACCAATGGCAGCTATGGCTCTTGATATGATGCAGACAATGAAGGATGTGAGAGATCCGGCTACTAATGTCCCCCTTACTTTATCTATTGGTGAGGAGTTTGTAGTTTTACTATATTTTTTGAATTTTTTCAAATACAGACAGATCGATAATATAACGTTTCAAAGCGTTGACGCTTCATCTTCAGGTGCAATTTGATAAAAGTACAAAGGTACTAATTTTCTCGCATTAACGAAAAATAATTTCGCAGAATTCTTCATTAAAGAATTTGAAATGTTATCTTTGATTTGATTAACTCCAAATGGATTATGATTATTTCTGCCACAATCCATTTACTTTACCTGGAGAAACTTCGTATTCTAGATTTTTTATTAAATTGTGTTTAATCTTATTTATTATGAAAGCTCTCTTCATTGGAGATTATAGCAATTTTGGTGGCTATAGTCATATTGGCAATATTTTTGTTGAACTTGTTATTGTAGTGGTGAAAATGAAAAACATAGTCAACATTGACGTTGCATGATGGTACTGATATTTGTAGTGGGATAATAGATGGTGTTCCGGATGGTAATGAAAATGGTGATAGTGATTGTTACAAGTTTTCAAGTTCAAATAATTATATACTTACATTTTAAACGTAAATGTTGGTGTAAGTGTAGAGGTAAATAAAAGTGTAAATGTAGCTGAAGGTGTTAAAGTAGATAAAGGTGTAGATGTAGGTGTAGATGTATAGGTTAGGGTGTACATGTAGATGTAGGTGTAGACGAAGGTGTGGGTGTAGTTGAAGATGTAGATGAAGGTGTAACGGTAGGTGTAGTTGCAGATGAAGATGTAGGTGCAGATGAAGGTGAAGATGTAGATGCAGGTGTAGATGTAGATGTAGATGTAGGTGTAGATGTATAGATGTTATTATTGATGCAGATATCCATGTATGTGTAGATGTAGGTGTAGATATAGGTGTAGATTTAGATGTAGATGTAGATTTAGATGTAGATTTAGATGTAGATTTAGATGTAGGTGTAGATGTAGATGTAGATGTAGATTCATAAGTGTTAGTGTTGATGCACATGTTCATGTATGCGTAGATGTAGATGTAGGTGCAGTTGTAGGTGTAGGTTTAAATGTAGGTGTAGACGAAGATGTAACTGTAGATGTATTTGTACGTGTAGATGTACGTGTAGATGTCTTTGTAGATGTCTTTGTAGATGTATGTATAGATGTAGGTGTAGTGTACATATAAATACATTTCCTTATAATTAAGTGTAATTTAGTTTCTTTTCTTTCCCCTCCAACGTTATTATTCCTAGGCATGCACTCTGGCTCCGTGGTTGGTGGTGTACTGGGACAGAGAATGCCACAGTATTGTCTGTTCGGTGACACTGTAAACATTGCATCAAGATTAAGAACAACCTCCAAGGTATTCGGATCATCACCGATATTCTGTTATGTCAATTGATTAACTTAATAAAAGATACTAAAACTATCTTTATTCATGTCAGGCAGGGTAAATGTTTTATTAGTGTTTTAGTTTTTATTTATTATTACTTCCTTACCTTTTACGTTGCTAAGGCAACAGTAAGAATGCACATGATGTAAATGAAATGAAAGCATAATGTGATGTGCAGCAATAATCAAGTTCAGGAAGTACATGCGTTCTAGTGATTAACTCGATAGTAATATGAATACTTAGGCTACTTTTATAGCGAACATTAATCCTTAAATCTACTGTTAACGAAAGGGAACCTAAGTATTGGCAGCCATGGACAGCTGTTTTGGTCTTTCTGGGTCATAACCACATGGCATAGCTATCAAATAGGCTCAGGCAAAGCCAACAATGTGAAGACAAAACGGCGGAGAGAGAACTGAAAAGAATAGGGAGTAATTGGCAGAGTTAATCAATATTCCACTTTGTAATATTGATAATAGTGTTTTACCGGAAACTAAAACACTCGTCTTTCCATATTTTCACTCAGTGAAGATATGAAAAAGTTATGTACCAAATGTCCCGGATGTACGCGCGCGTCCTTACAAATTTTTACATATTTTCATGTTTTTCCGTTACAATACTATTATCCATATAATAAAAAGAACATTACACGGTGGCTTGAAGATATGAATTTTATCTTCGCGCCACCGTGTAATATCCTCTATTTATGTTTCAATAAATTGCAAGGTTATTAGTACTTAAATTTTTTTGTTTTGTATACGTAGTTAGTATTTGCACACTGGTAAGTGCTTTGATAGCTTCTCATTTTTGCATTCCCGATAACTACTAACGGTTTCAAAGAATACTCTGATCAAACATTTTAGTGTGGATCAGCTTAAGGTGGCGCCGCAAAGAACTTCGGGATACACGTTTTGTCTGGACGAAGACCAAAAACACGAAAAAACAAAACTATAGCTCTTTAATTATGGACTAAAAATGTCTTTTAAGTTTTCATTCAAATGAAATGAGATTCTTTTTATTTAAGCCCCAAAGAATACATATCAGTGACACGTGTGAAAGAGGTTTACCAAAGGACAAGTATAGGACTCAATATCGCGGGGAAATTCAACTGAAGGTACGATAAAACAAAACTTTTTCCGTTCAAAGATTTTTATTTGCTTTGTTTCAACTTGAAACAAACGGCTCAAAAAATGCTCCTAATTTACCAAAGAAAGAACATATAGTGAACGGTAAGGGAATAAGCCCATAGTTTTGGAGAAATTTTTGATTTAAGTCAAACGTCAGACATTTAACTTCCAATTTTACGATGATTTGAGGCCAATTTTGTCCTAACAAGTTTTCAACCAAGATTGAGACATTTAAGTTATTTAAAATCCTTTGACAATGAAATTATAACGAAAGTAAATATCAAGAATGTACTACAAATTTAAATTTGTTCAGTTTGTGAGCTCGATTGTGCCCGTTTCCTTCTATATGAGCTCAACGTTTTGCTCTTAATGTGTAAATATAATTCAGTCTTTTGAACAAGTATGATGTCAGATATCCAGCAACTTTGCCTAATGTCTATCTAAGAGCTAAATGATTGGAGGCCCATGGAGGCCCTACTCTCCCGTGTCTGTAGTTAATCATTTACTTAGTTTAGGCGAAATAGAGGGTTGCACAAACCTTCAAATCTTGGCAGAGTCCCGATCGAACTGGGGACCTTGTAGTCAAAAAGCAGAGATCTGACAACTGAGGCAACTATGTCCGCCCCAAAAGATTAACCTAGAGTTCCATTTACAAGAGATCAGTACAACGAGTACCAGCTTCTTTAAGGAGCTACACTTTTTTTTTATTAAGAACCAGTAAAATTTTGTCCAGGCTCAATGTTCTTATTTTTTGCAACAATTTGAGGCTCAAAATGTTCTTATTTTGTTCTTAACTGCTCTTAACTGCCGCAATATATTCTTTTATGGTATTGCTTGTATTAATTGTTTGACAAGTTTAATTTGGCCAGAACATTCTATTTTTGATTGTAATACTGCAATTGTAAAACATTTACCATTTGAAATACATGTAAAATTTTGTGTATTTTACAGCAGATGACAGTAGTTGGAGTATACTTGTATTAAAATAATAAGTAACGAAATTTATTTAATGTGAGATGCTCTGTATAATGGCTGCTTACCACGCTCATTTTGATATTTTTCTTTTTTTATAACTTTTTTTAAATTTTCATTTCAGCCTCAAATTGTTTTTAATTTGTTTTTATTTTTCAGGCGATTTGAGCCTCACTGTTCTTATTAAATGTGCTCTTAATAAAAAAAAGTGTAATAAAAAATGTATGATAACCAATTTACGAGAGAGCTTCAGACTGTTACCTACCTAATGCTGAAGAAAGCTGAAGATAAGCGCCTACTTGTAAATTTTTGATATCGAAATAAATGATTATTTTATATATTTCAAAGTGTCATAACTCGCGTGAAATAATCCGGCGGATGTATCAAACTATTTATTTTATATATCTATCTCTGGCCAATTCTCTTGTGTGTCCTCAATTTAAACACATTATGCAAATTTTAATTATATCTTATTGTTTTTAGGGAAAAGGATTGACCAAGACTTTTTGGTTATTAGGAAGAACTAACAGTTCAACGTAACCAGTTTGGAATCATTGGTGAAGAAAATCTTTTCCAACCATTGTCAACGTGCTGGTCCGGTCAGGATTATTCTTGGCATACAAGATGCTTTGTGTTCCAGTTTCGAAACAGCAAAAATTTTATTATGGCTTTTCTAAAGCAACGCCATTTTCTTTAAAAGCTTTTAAAAATCATAAAATTACTTAAGACGAATTTTGCGCAGAACGGCCATTTTTCAACGCAAGGATTTCGTCTTTAGTCGCTTCTTTGAATATTTTTATTTAAATAAATTCTATATTCTTCAGTTATCAGTGTTTCATTTGACTTTATATTTCTTTCTACGTTTAGCAATTTGAGAAGTTGAGCAGAAATGTGTCACTACATAAGTCATTCTTATCATCGTTATCATTACTGTCATTTTTATCATCATCGAACTAATTGTTATAATCGTCATCGTCATCATCATCGTCATTGCCATAACCAAAATCATCTTTGTCTTTATCATCATCGAAATCATTGTCATCATCATCGTCATCATTATTGTCTTCATTGTCATCATTGTCATCATCATCGTCATCATTATTGTCTTCATTGTCATCATTGTCATCATCATTGTCATCATCATTATCATCATTGTCATCATCATTGTCATCTTCATTGTCATCATCATTGTCATCTTCATTGTCATCATTGTCATCTTCATTGTCATCATTATTGTCACCATCATTGTCACCATCATTGTCATCTTCATTGTCATCATCATTGTCATCATCATTGTCATCTTCATTGTCATCTTCATTGTCATCATTGTCATCATCATTGTCATCATTGTCATCATCATTGTCATCATTGTCACCATCGTTGTCATTCATATCATTGTAGTCTTTTATATAATAGCAATAACAATCCACTACATAGAAAAACATTGCAAAAATCAAATCCCATCTGTGGCTCGGATCGAGATCTCCATGTCTTTAATATCATGCAATAAATATTTCATCCTTAATATACTCACCTTTGAGGTTGGTTGGCCGCATCTTGATATGCATTAATGTGACAGCGCGATGCTGTTTGTGAGTTCATGTGCGTCAGCCATTACTGGGCCGTGTAGGCGCGCGATGCGGTTCCAGTCTAGACCCGGAAAATCGATCCTTGCTCACCATAGAGTCTCCAGTAGCTCAGTGGTTATATAGAGCATCCGACTAGAACACGGAGGGTCCGGCGGGTTCAAATCCCATGTGGGGCTCGGATTTTTTCCGAGATCTCCATATCTTTAAAATCATGCAATAAATGTTTCATCTTTAATATATTGCAAAAATTAAACACGTATTTGTTTTTTTATTTCTTCATATTTTTTTCTTCCGTGCATCAAAACGAGTAAAATTAATGGCTAAATAACAATTAGACCTTGACGTCGAATGGACTACGAGTCAATAGCCCATGAGACCATAGGTCGAATAGGCTATTCAAACTCCTATAGTTCATGAAGCCGAGAGAGCCAATTGTTTTAGCATAAACCTACTAATCGGTCAAAAAAGGATGTATAAATTATATTATCGATGAAATCCTCTGCTATTATTGCGAAACGGCGCTCATTACCATTTTGATCCGCCATCTTTTCTCTACTAGTAGGCTATCACAAATAGACCCCCAGAAGAGCAGCCAATCAGACTGCAGGATGCTGTTAGATCGTTAGTAGGTTTATACTAATAGGTATTTTAGGGAGTTGAAATCTTGGACTTCTCTGACTTCTGTTCATAAATGCAGGACCGGCTAGTCCTTATTACATGTCCTAGCTTTCTCCAGTATTAACTTCATTTCGAAACGAATAGCACTAACAAGAACTATGTTATGTTGTACACCTGCATTAATCAATGGAAATAACTGTGTAAAGTTTACTAACAAATATATGTAAAAAAAGAAAAACCTAAATTTATAGGGAACTGATTGTGTGCAGCTGGTAAGACCTCTGACTTCGGGCCACTAGATTCTGCGACCGCTTTCCCGCCGAGGCTAACTCAGCTTTCCAACCTTCCGAGACTTGATAAATGAGCTCCAACGTCTGCTGGGAGCTAACCTACGATGGATTAGTGTCCTTTCCATGGGAAGTCGAAGGCCCTCATCTGCTTAACACATTAGAAACCGGAGAATGGCGTCGAATCAATGGGTCTCTTAACTCTGATGATGATGTCCTTAAAATTAATTCAGTTCTGACGACTTCGTGTTTTTAAAATTTGTTTTTAATTTGTGGGTCCCCCAATCATAGAAATAGTGCAATAACTGAAAAAATATCAAAAAGTTAACAAGGATTTCTCAACACATTAAAGTTTAACCATAAAAATCACAACTTTTATTTTTAGGAAAGCCTTCTCATATTATCACTT
>JAOBAY020087208.1:0-10370 GCA_025331085.2 Zoanthus sociatus
AGTCGCAGTCCTGAGAGTGCCGTGCCCGCGCATCCGTACTTCACGCCTGGAATTCCGGACTTTCAAAGCTCGCGATGCTGGACGCCGTCATGATCGTTAGTTCTCGCATGTGTTCGATGTTCGAGCATCGCAATGAAGCTTTGCAAGCTCGTAGTCTTGCAGGCACCTTGCTGCGGTCGCGGGATTCCAGAACCCCCGAACCTTTGCATCTTAGCTTCTTTCTGCAGCCCATATCATCGCGACCCTGTGAATGCTGGGGTTGCAGGTGAAATGTCCGCTGATTGCTTCTGCAAGAGGCCTGCAAATGCATTCATCAAATAAGCCGCGTATGAACTGACAGGGTCGATTAGCGGCTTTCACACACCATGATTTGGGAGTCGGCTTGGTCTTACAATATGCTGAACTAGCGTATGCTATGTCTGGCAATCCTGGAGTTTCTTCGGTCTCTGAGCCGGAAGCAACGTTGGCATGCACACAAGCAACTGAAGCATTAAGCATCCACCCGTTTCTTGTTGCCAACTGTTGAACAAAGACTGTTCTGTGGCACAGTAAGGGCTGCTTAGAGCCTGTGTAAGGAACCTAGTAAAGCAGTCATCCTGTCTGTAAACTTCTAAATACAGGCTGCATGCCTTCATTTGTCTCGCCCCGAGTCATGCGATCAGCCACAGGCCCCGCTCTACTGCTCTTTTGGAGGTCAGGGCAGCACGCTCTGCAGCCGATGCATCCTCGAGGAGGTTGAGGTGCGACACACAACATCTCCCCAATTCCCATCTTCGTCGCAATTTCGCAGCATTTGAGGCCTGCCGTGGTCGATTCTGTTTCGCAGGCGATGGCTTGAAGGCATAAAGAACACATTAATCCCGGCAACAATGCAGAACTGTTAAAAAAACTAGATACTTCGTGGTATTAATTCATTAATACAAGCAAATATTTAAGACAAAAGTTCTAGAGGAAAATCACGGTACAAAAGCAAAAGA
This sequence comes from Zoanthus sociatus, assembly GCA_025331085.2. Lineage (NCBI taxonomy): Eukaryota > Metazoa > Cnidaria > Anthozoa > Zoantharia > Zoanthidae > Zoanthus > Zoanthus sociatus. Next base: position 978 of record JAOBAY020087208.1, read on the forward strand.
GAACGAGCCTTTTTACACCTGCTTTCAATAGGAATAAGATTGCGCACAGCTAACAAAACTCTAAAAAAAATTATTTTAAAGCAGCTTTAAACTTGCTTTATACCATGTTTCAGTCATTGTAGAATCTAGTCTTCAGATTATCCTATAAATATTCGCAGTGCTAAAAATTGATGTACGTGTTTATCAACCTCTTCTTTTTCTCAGGTACGTCGTACTATTGTTACTCGGTTAGTAGAAGCAGTGAAGGCTTTAGCTTTGTGCCACAACGTCACTCCAGTTTCCGAAGATCAAGGAGAACTATCAAGCCCCGAGGGGAGTAGGGACAGTGGAAATAGTGAAGGTAGCGACGTGGAGTTGTATAATTTGAACAGTTCAGGACGTACACAGAGAAATGGTATGATAACTTATCAAGCTTCCAGTCCGGATGAGGTATTATATCTTTATGATTTGTATTTTTTATGATTTATATTTTAGTTTTATATATTTTATATTTGTTATTGTCTTAACGCATAAGAATCTCCTAGTGGAAAATGACCGTTTTTTTATTATTGTTAATATTATTATCATTGTTAATGTTAAAGTGTCCATACATCGAAATTTTCGACCATTTTTTTGTCATGATTCGAAAAGTACGCTATTTCGTGGTTGTTTTGGTATATTACAAAGGAAATTCTGTCACGAGCTCTCACTCCCCCACGTGATGTAAGTAGTAGGATCAAAACAAATGAATTATCGGATCAAATTCGCTAATGTTTTGAAATCATTCTATGGCAGTGCATGCATGTGTGTATAAAATCGATAAATTACTAAAGTATATTTGAGTCGCGAGATGTAGTAAAGTGAAGCTGAGTCAACTTCATGATCTGTAAGCACTGCTAGTGAGGACTCGTCAGAAGAAGAAGATTTTGCTTCTGTTCCGTCAGTCTTTCCTCAATATCAAGCACGTTGCTCTGTGGCAATTAGTAGCTAAAGTTCAGTTACTGTGCTCGCTTAGTGGGTGGCTTCACCTGAATTGTTCTTCGTTTGGTATAGGATTTAATGGAGCCGAAACCAGTTGTCGAATTGTACACAATTTATGCATACTGCTGATGAACAGTAACAGTTTTGCTATTTTTTTTCAGCAGCAATCTAATTATGTCTGTTCAGATATATATTTTTAAAAAGATATAAAGTACTGACTTTAAAGGTGCAGTGCATTATGGTTAAAACAGGTTGCACTTGTCACATGGACCGAGAGTGTAGGAGTCACGTTAGTTCATCGAGAACTTACCCGTATGCGTGTTAGGACACCAACTGGCGATTTGTTGACGTTCAACATCTTGCAAATTTTCCCCTTTACTTCAGAGACTAAACGGATGGGAATCATTGTTAAAGTAAGTTGCTTTTAAAACAATTACATAGAATGTAAGTTTATAGGTGAAGCCTACGCTAGAATTTAACTTCAATGCCATTATCTCTGGAAACTCGAGATTAAACTAATGCCAAGAAAAGTGAAGCAGGGTCACCAAAAGAACTGTTTTTAGGGCATATTCGTTTGCATTTTAATATTGTTTGGTTGTCGTTGTTACACCATCTTCAACTCACGCGCCATCATCATTTTTATCACCGATGATGATGATGATGTGATGTAATTGTAATGTTGACAATGATATTGCGGTGTTAGTGGTGCTGATGATGCAATGCTGGTGGGCATGGGGACAATCATCATCATACTTGCATTGTAGATACCAGAAGCATCTTTACCTGATTTCAGCTTATTTTTGTTTGAAGTTTGCAATCACAGCGGAAAGGGGTTATCAGCAACTATTATTATTATTATTGGAATAACGTACATTGGCAATATCAGTGGCATTTATGTTTGGTGGCAACAGGTCTCCTTAAACTTCAAGAACCTTCCTGAGGATTATAGCATTGTATATTATTACGCTTTTCTGGAGTTCCGCTATCTTCGTGTCACTTCTAATGTCCTTTAATCTTTTCTTTGACTTCTTAGGTGTAGCTCCTAATGCTCGAACGATGACTGGCGTTACTTTCACTTGCTCGTTTTAAATCTATTTCAGTTCTTTCGCAGTGTCTTCTTACTTTAACATGTTTTCTTGTTCTTTTTCTTCTACTCTGCTGTCGTAGGGTACGGCAAAATCATTTATTTGGTAAAGCTTATTCTCTTTGGCTATGACTATCAAATCTGGTCGACGTGCCCAAATGACATGATACTCATATCGCACAGGTTCTTGCTCTTTCAATCTTCAACAACTATCTCAGGTTCATGGTGGTACCATTTCTTTGATACTTCCATTTCAAAGTTCCTGTAAATCTGCCAGTGGATCTTTTTGACAACCTTTGCGTGTCTTCTTTTGTATTTTTTTTTTGTGCCATTATTTTGCCATCTTTACATTATTGTTATTATTATTGATATTATTTTATGATTGGTACGCACAAATGTTTGGTTGTTAATTACATTTGGAATTTCTTCCTTTGATACCGGGTCGCAGGTAGAACTAGGTATCTTCCATAGGTATTAATAACCTTCTAATAATCTTTGTCATTCCTAATAGGGCAGAGTTTTGGATAAGTCCATCTCTTGTTGTTGTTGTTATTATTATTATTATTATTATTATTTGTTGTTATTGTTATTATTCTTTATTATTATTATTATTATTATTATTATTATTATTATTATTATTATTACTGTTGTATGTTTAACTTAATGAGTTCTCGATGTTGCAGGAAGTTGCTACTGGTGAGATAACATTCTACATGAAAGGCGCCGACGTTGTGATGAGCAATATCGTACAATACAATGATTGGCTAGAAGAAGAAGTAAGAAAGCAGACAAGTAACTCATGGGGGAGGGGGACAGTCTTTTGAACAGCAGCAACAACACAGAAACCAAAATTTTTTTGTCATCCTTAAGACAATATACATGTCGCAAAAAAAAAATAGATAAAATCCCAGTTATTCATAATAATCGTAGAGGCATAGCCCACAAAAAAACAAACACCGGTTGAAAAAAATCAACAACTTACGCAACAGCATTAGGAGATGCAAAAGAAAGAATCGTGTTGACTAACTTGATAGATGCATAAGCTCTTTATAGCAAATTGTGAGAGTATTTTTTATAATGCGAAAAAGCAATCGCGTCTCAGATTTTCTTGCTCTGAGATATATAATAAATCTTGACACTGTTCCATAAAAGGTATAAAAGTGCATCTTAAAGTCCTGAGCGTATATTTGTTTGACCTTGATACTAAGCAGCAAAGTTTAAAAAAGCTGAGAGTAAGAATAAAAATGTGCTTATATTTGGTATACTAAAAATAGGCTGACTTTCTCTTCATTGATGCACATACCTCGGTTTCTAAAGGATGTTCTGAATTTTTAAAGTGTTTTCTTAAACTAGATTTATTTAAACGTTTGAGCCGATATGTTTACATTACCGTTCTTGTGATATAATGGAGATTTTACAAAGAATATAGAAGTGAGTCATTATCGGTTTTCCCACCCAGCTTTCTTAATACTTTGGTATCGGGATTTCGTCTTATAAGTTTTATGTACAGACCCAAAATTTTCAGAAATTGTCGTCTTAACAAACTTTCTCAAATTTTAAACTCAAATCTTATGTATAAATATTCATTCGCCATCTAAAGTTTTATGCTAGTGAAACAGATTGTTAACAATGACACCATCATTCTTTCCCTTTTTTTCGTTTGAGAATCTTTAGGTTTCCACTTCTTTCCCAGTAATGTTTCAAATATATTTACAGTAGATAGTAGTAGAATAGTTTTGGGTAAAAAACTTTCACGCTTTCTTCTTACATTTGGGAAATCCAATAGTGTACTCAAAAAATATGTTCAGAGTTTCATATTCTAAAACTAGGCCTAACTGTAAGGGAGTTCTATTATGTTGTCTCTATCAGATTAGCGCTCCGTAGAAAATGAATAAAAATTGAAAGGTTGGACTTTGTTAAATTAGATGTTGTAACTGCATGCGAACTGTTGTATTAATTTTGTGTTTACAGTGCGGAAACCTTGCGCGAGAAGGCTTGCGTACTCTTGTAGTAGCCAAGAAGGTTTTGACAGAAGAGCACTACCAGGATTTTGAGGTATGGTCTCTTTGAAACAGTGTTACATAAGATATTTCATATTCATACAATGTGTAAGTGACTAATAAAAGCCTTTTTTAAACTACTGCAAGTAAAGATGGAATGCGAGCCACAGGATTTGTTAATTTCTTGGTTTCTGAGTTAAAAGTACTTTTTTTTAACCGTGTGCAGGGTTTATTCCCATTGATTTTTTGTCCGTGCCACAGGGTTCAGTGAGCATTGTAAGACCTGTGTCACGCCAAAATAGTGAGAAATGTACACCTCTCATGATTGTGAAAGTGGCTAGTAAACAAATTGAGACCTGCATTTAAAACTGAATTTACATATACCATATGGTTCGGGCCCAGGCTCTGCCGAGAATTGAATATTTGTGGGACTTTCTAATTTTTGCCAAATCCCACTCAATTTTCCAAACTAACAAGGTCAGTAAATAGAGTATACCCTTGTCTGCTTGAAGCTAATGTGCGATAAATTAGGTAAGTGTGATCTGCTTATTAACAGCACTGAAACTGGAAGTTATTACCTGCTGCATGGCCTCTCTCTTGGTTCGTAAGGGATTTAGCTATCTTGCTAAACTGTATTGCCGCTAATCATAAACATAAAAAAAAATACTTAATTCTGATTGGCCAAGAGCAGAGCAATTACTTTGTAATTCCGTGCAAAAAAGGTGTAATTCCGTACAGAAATTTGTAATCTCGTGCAATTACAATCTCAATACAAATAAGCCAGTCAAAATGCAGAAGTTGGCAACGATGAATGCATGCAATGCCCGTTTGCACTGAGTTGCCACAAACTAGTAAGCCAATCAGAAGCTTCTGTAACAACGATGGAGACAGGAATTGTCCGTGCACACATGAATTGTCACGTTGTCACTGTTTTGTATTTTCACCGTCATTTTTTTTTATAATTTTCTCTGCATATGATTAACATGTAATCGAACCTTTTACTCATTCAATATAGAATAATTTGCACTCGTGTGTTTTAAATACCTCAAATTGCCTTTGCCCTAACGGTTTATTTTATTCTTTTTAAAATACTTTCGTGCAAATTAATTCCATATTGAACTTGTAAAGGCTCAATTACATAGACTAATTGTGCAGCATCTATTTAACGCAATTTTCTTGTTTTCGTTTTCAACCTTAGCACCGCTATCATCAAGCCAAACTTAGCACAACAGATCGAAATGCAAAGGTAAGTGAACACAGTGAAATCCAGTTTGCCTATTTCAGTTTGAAGTGAGAGCGCTAGAAAAGATTTTTAAAATTGAGTCTTGTACTCAGTAGCTATGGAAAAGAATTGAATTTTTAAGATTCGCTGTTCGAGCAAATCGATGTTTATTTTGTAGGCACTGTTCTCTATAACAATTATCAAAAATAAATTATTTAGAAAAACTTGCCAAGCTTCCGTCCGAAACACGACTAACGAGAGATAGTTTGATAATAATATACTCTCGCAAAAATGTCAACAGCATTGGGAAAATATTTCTTAAGCACTGCATAAACAAGTGTTCCAAGAGGATTTTTCAAACCAACTCACAATTATATAGAATTTATGACCTGAGGAGATATAAATGGAGTGCGTCATAGCTAGTGTGTAAAAAGTACCTACCTTGTTCCCAAGACGCAAGCCTTAGTTTGAACGCAAAGTCATGCAAGGAGATTGTTTGGCATTATGCATAATCAAAAACCTAAGTAGCCCTTCCTAATATTATGAATTATTTAGAGTTTCGGAAGGTCGAATTAAAGGGTTTTGGAAAGGTTTGGGAATTCCAACAATGATTAATTAATGTACAGAGCCTGTGAAGTTGCGTGTGACTCCAAATTGATAATAGTACAGTAGTTTTGATACTGTGTCGCAAAAATTATGTACAGTTTTATAATATATTTAGGTTGGAGCGGTCCAGGAAAGTCTTGAGCACGATATGGAGCTGCTCTGTTTAACAGGCGTTGAGGACAAGCTACAGGTAAATAATTTGACGATGGTTCTTCACAGTAATGTTTATTATACGCGTAATTAATTAATAAAGAAATTTCCACTTTGTTCTGTTGGAAATGACTGAAACACTAAAGAAGTGTTTTGAAAACTCAAACCAAGGCAATGCACTTCCTTAGTTGACCAAGTAATTTCTGATCTCATTCGTGTTATTTTCAAGTAAAACTTTCATTTTCAAATGAACAGATGACAGGATTATTTTCAAATTTCAGCCTACATACAGGCATAAAACGGGTTTGAAGCAAATATTGATATTAGTTCTAAAGCGAGTTTTTAAGACATTTCAGAAACGTGTGCACTAAACATTTTTAAGAGTGCTGAAAAAAAAAGATTTATTTGAGGAAGCCTCATGGTTGTTATTGGTAATAGCAATGGCTCTATTGTGGGAATTGGTAATAGTATTGGCTCCATAATGTTTGTATTGGTAATAGTATTGGCTCTGTAATGTTGATGTTGGTAATAGTATTGCCTCTATAATGTTAGTATTGGTAATAGTATTGGCTCTATAATGTTGGTGTTGGTAATAGTATTGCCTCTATAATGTTGGTATTGGTAATAGTATTGGCTATTTAATGTTGGTATTAATAATAGTATTGGCTCTATAATGTTGATGTTGGTAAAAGTATTGGCTCTATAATGTTGGTATTGGTAATAGTATTGGCTGTGTAATGTTGGTATTAATAATAGTATTGGCTCTATAATGTTGGTGTTGGTAATAGTATTGCCTCTATAATGTTGATATTGGTAATAGTATTGGCTATGTAATGTTGGTATTAATAATAGTATTGGCTCTATAATGTTGATGTTGGTAATAGTATTGGCTCTATAATGTTGGTGTTGGTAATAGTATTGGCTCTATAATGTTGGTATTGGTAATAGTATTGGCTCTGTATTGTTGGTATTGGTAATAGTATTGGCTCAATATTGTTGGTATTGGTAATAGTATTGGCTCTATAATGTTTGTATTGGTAATAGTATTGGCTCTGTAATGTTGGTATTGGTAGTAGTATTGGCTCTATAATGTTTGTATTGGTAATAGTATTGGCTCTATAATGTTTGTATTGGTAATAGTATTGGCTCTGTAATGTTGGTATCGGTATTAGTATTGGCTCTATAATGTTGGTATTGGTAATAGTATTGGCTTTATAATGTTGGTATCGGTAATAGTATTGGCTCTGTAATGTTGGTCTTATAATATTGGCTCTATATTGTTGGTGTTGGTAATAATATTAAAGGTATCACTTGAGGGCCGTGTTTTCTTATCCCCACTTGCGAAAAACAGCAAAGATTCATTGATAAGTTAAATTCTGTTACAGACTGATGTTCGTCCAACACTAGAGATGATGCGAAATGCCGGAATAAAGGTAAAGCAAGTGGATTATTGTTAATAATCTAAAAATTATTATTAGCCTATGCAACAACTACAGCTGGAGTTCTTATACCTATTTTGACAGCTGAGTACAACCGACCAAACACGTGGCAACAGCCAACCTCAAATCTGCTAAGAGAGCAGTTCAGTAAATACAATTATTTTTCGTAATTCCTATACCTCGACTGATTTCGAAAAGAATCCCCCATTGTTTGTGAAACCACATTAAAGTATCAATCTATTTACCAAACAGTTTGGCGAAAACGTTCTTGATTTTGGACAAATCTCATATTTTTTGTAAAGTACTTTAAACCTTGAGAGGTTTTCTCCATTTTGGTTCATGGCCGCGTCCTGCATGAAGGAGACTGGCGATAGCCGGGAATGACGTCTTTCCCAAATGACGCAATCCATTGCAATCGCAAACATCGCCTGGTTTTCCGTTTTAGCAATTGGCAGTATTCAGCGTTGCATTTTATTGTCTTAAGTTTAATTTTCTAGATAAATTTATGTAGAAAATGACGTTATTTGCGGCTATTACCAGTCCCTTTCAGAACGCGGCCGTGAGCCAAGGTGGAAGATTATCACACAGTACTGTAAAAACTGAAGATCAGAACAAAATTAAAAACTTTTTCGTAAAAGTGCATCAAACGGTACAATAACTTGGTTTGATACAACTTTTAAGTAACTAAGTGAGAGAGAAAAGAAATCACTGTATCGGATAACATAGTATCTACAGTGAATAGATTCAAATGTCGTTAGAGCCTGAATTTCCCATGCTCGGCGTATTTCTATTTAAGTTACTTAAATTGCGTATACGACTTCATTCCCTATAATTTTGGCTTAAACCCAAAACGTTTTGGCAATTGACTGGCTGATTATTGGTGTTTCCCAATTTAGATTTGGATGTTGACTGGCGACAAAATGGAAACCGCAACATGTATCGCCCAGAGCTCTCGTCTAGTATCCAGAAACCAGACTATATACACTTTCAAACAGGTACATTTTAATGTTTTTCAGTCTTTCTTAAAAACCTAAACATTGAACATCAAACGACCTTTTACAAAATTCAGGTCTTGTTGATTTTGTAATTAATGATCATTATTCACCTTGGACAGAGTTGCGACTTGTAATTTTGTCGCTTAAAAGTTTACACTAAGCCCACAAAAAGCAAAGATCTGAATTTTTTTTTTCTCATGTCTTTGAAAACGCTTAGAGGGTTGAAATATCCTCGATTTTGTCAAGTTGATACAGGTTTTGTTTTGTGAAAAGAGATGAAAAATATAATATTTATATACTGACCTTGCTTGCTATAAAAAAATACTACGAGTTATCGTGGTTCAACGTTAGAGCGTCCAACTGGTCATGAATTCGATTTTAAAGCTCAGGTTATTTCCGGGTACCTTGTCTCTCAATGAAATTATACATTCGAAGTATTTTGTATTTCATGATCAAGAACAAGCTCTAAATTCCTTGAACTTTCCTTGTCCGAAGTTGTTGGATGATGAAAACTAAATATGGTTAGTTTGAATTAGTTTAAGTTGTCTTCATTTTCAACTAATTTGGAATTGCATTTTTTGCCGTCCATTGTCGATCTGCCTTTTGAAATGATACTTATTATTACAGGTTTTAAACCGCTCCGAAGCGCATTTGGAGCTAAATTCTTTTCGAAGGAAGAACGACGGCGCACTTGTAATCAAAGGCGATTCACTAGAGGTACGCTCTTAGATAGCAAGTGTATTTGTCTAAACTTTTGTTTTACATTTTAAGCAGTATAAAAATTGCTAAGCTTATAGTATCTTGTTGTTAAACCGAATCAACCATAATCAATGCAGTAGGTTATGCAGCATTAATCGCTCGTAGGGGGGGGGGGGGGGGGGGGGGGGGGGGGGGGGGGGGGGGGGGGGGGGGGGGGGGGGGGGGGGGGGGGGGGGGG
>JAOBAY020087219.1:0-10370 GCA_025331085.2 Zoanthus sociatus
CTTTGTTCGCGGGGTCTGGTGCGTGGATTTTGGGGGTGGTCTGTTGTTTTTTAATATGTAAGCGCATTGAGGCATGCAAAATGCGCAAGAATTGTAATTATTGTTATTATTATAACAGCAGGGAAAACCCCGTGAGTGTTGTCCTCCTGTTGAAAGACCAGCAAGCAACTCTGATGATGAACTAAAATTGTTTGAAAACATTTAATTGTTTTTACAATGATACATTTTTACCATTTTCAGGGGTTTCAATAAAGGCCAGTTACCAGCGGTCTACTGCTGCCTGTAGGAACTCTTACTGCCGTCTGTTTGGATTTCATTGATGAAAACAAAAATGATATTAATTAAAAAGAGCAAATACAACAACAACAATGACCACTGAAATTGGTTGTCACAGCCACCTTCAATGGCCGCTTATAATTAATGTTTTTGAAACCCCTGCAGTTTTACCTGATTTTTAAATATTTTAATCTTGGCAAATTATGAGAACTTTGTCTACATTTATTTCATATATTTATCTGCTCTACTGTTTATGGTATTGAGCACTTTCTCCCCTCATGTCAATATAGTAATCATATTGGGATTCAAACCTACATCCCTCGGATTACTAGTCAGGTGTGATGACCACTATACTACTCTGCTGGCTACATAGCTATCTTGCAGTGCATTGATGTTAACATTAGTTTTCCTGGGAAGTTTTTCTTTGAAGGGTTGGATGGGAAAGCCTATAACTCCATATTCATGCATTTCCACCTAAGGATCAAGTAAATGATTCAACAGATATACATTATATCAGCTTTGGAAAAAACTATGCTGGAGGATCTGGAAGGATACAGGCTTATTGAAATTAATGTTGAAATTAATTTAAAGGAAAAAGGTAAGAGTGAGGTTATATGGGGGTTAGGTGAGAGGTAGTGAAGTGGGGGCTAGGAATAACAAGGTATAGGAGGGGAATAACAGAACTTAAAAATTTTAACTGATGACAGAACTTAAAAATTTTTAAGTATTCAAAGTTTTAGACTGTAGATTAACTATTTATTATTAGTAGTAACTATTATTACATTGTATTATTACATTTAGTTACACTGTTTTCTTTTTTTTAGGCACGGCCCCACAAGCTGTATAGCTTTAATTCTTACCGTGGATAAATACAGTTATTATTATTATTATTATTATTATTACTATTATTATTATCAAATGACCATGAGTCAAGTTTAAATGAATGTTTGGACTAGCTTCAGTTTAAATTTCAACCTAATAGCCCCAGTAGTTTAGGTGGTAGAGGCCCTAAAAGTAAGATTTTTTTCAATTTATTTGATTTATTTTGAGCATAACAGTTTAGGCTATTGAACATATAAAGTTGCAAACAGCATAATTTAAACATTATCAATGGTAATTGACAATTCGTATAAAACAAAGCATTCAAATTCCTAACAATTTTCAACAAGTGACCTAATATGAAAAGTGTGCTTAGGACACCGTGGTAAAACTTTAACTCCAGAAGCGACCCAATTTTTAAACTCTTTTAAAAGGATGCTACAGAAGGCTTCACAGCTTCATTTTATTGAAAACACTACAAACTAAGTACGACCCACCCACGTCCCTCATCCACACCAAGCACGTGGTGCAACGGAAAATCGCCACTATAAGAGTTACAATACAAACACATTTAATAATAAAAAATCAGAGGAAACTTACAGAACATTGTTTTTCTACTCCAGTTTCTTTTGCTGAAGTCTTGAAAAGGGCTCTTCTTGATCTAGACTTGATAGCGTTCAGTTCCCTCCGCAGCGCGCTGATTTCGGTGCGAAGTTGCTCAATTTCAATGTTACCAGCTTGGCTTTCACAGAAGATGAAATGGGGGTTTCATTCATTTCTCGGCTAATCATCAAAACAAGAGCAAAACTAAAAGTTTTAAGGTTTCAAGTTTGAAAATGAAAATTAACCTTGTTTCTTCCCCAAGATCGCAACTCCGTGTGAAAAATTTTCAAGCGACGTTTGTAAATCTCGTTCCTTGGGCCTGCGTTCCTTCTAGCCAGCTAATCAGGTGGCCGCACTTTACATTCTAATCACTTTCTAAGTTGATTATGGTTGGGAATTCTGTAATATTGAAGTCCAGTAGCGTTTCTGAAATTAATCAGGCACCCGCTAAACAAAACAATTGACAGATTTTGGCATTCTAGAAGCAGGTTTTTTTCTTTTTTTTTTTGATTAACTCTAGTGTTTGTTTGACTGAAACTCTGCAATGGCTGTGCCAACCTTCACGCAATTACAAAACATCCTAATTTTGCACCCTAGTCATGCGTTCTGAAAATTTAATGTTAATTAACGTTAGCCTCAATAGCTTAAGGACGTTGAGAGTTGCATTTTCAAATTTATTCAAACAAAATAGTTAATGTTTATTATTCCCATGATACACTATATATATCAGTTGTTGGCACTTGTCAAGAGAATATAATCTTCTAAAATTAGTGAGTGTTGTATTGAGTTTAAATGCTACTTCTATTGCTTAACAAACTTTATTGCCAATCTCTTCTCTAACATCAATTCATAAATATTGTTTTCGCAAATTGACTGATTAGATATTATAATATTGTTGATCGTACGGAAATCTAAATCACAAACACGCCTAAAACTATCTCCACGTGCTCTCTTTGCTGGGGGTATGATGAAACACTAAACTAGGGCCCAGGCCCTAAAGTTCATTACACTACAGATATAATATATGACCATGAGATATTCTCGCCGTTCAAGGGATTGTAATTAAGTAACAGAGGTATTTCGCCAATGCAAAAATGGTGCAGCTTAACCCAAAATGTTTCTAAAATGTGTTTCAGATTTTAAAATGTCCCTTATTTGCAAACAGTACCTGTATGTTGCTTAAGGTTACAGGACACCTTTGACACATACTTTACGAAAATTTCAATTGCGTGCCTCGTATTAACGCTATACAGTTTAGTTTTGGTCCAATTATAGCCGAATAAATATAGTTTTAGAAATTATGTGTAAAAGTAATGACTTATTTATAGAATTTGTTTTTTTGGTCCTGAAATGTGAAACGGTTGTTTTTACGCGGCGTGCTTATACTCCAGCAGGTTTTGCAACACATCCGTGAAATTTGTTTCTTTGGATTCCTGAATAGTTGAATTATCAAAGTGTGTGTGGTCGATATTAGTTTTCTGCCTTGTCTTGATGAAATTTTATCATGTATTTCAAACTAAACATATATATGTGAAAGATCTATTATTCCGCTCATTATGCCAGAAATAAAAACAATCAAAATTTTTCCGCACACACTTTTGATTGTCAGGTTGTCACTGATAAGCTGTGAAAATTTCATAAAGATTGATCCAAACCAGATCGAGCATTGACGTTTTGAATGTGACAATGTAGCTTATTTTTGTTTCGGAGAAAACTACACTTAAAGATTTCGCGGTAAAAGTGATAGAGTGTACATTTCTGACCCGCCCACTTCCTCAGAACACGAAATGTGATTAGCTTCAACTAATCATGTGCCTTCTTGTAATCAGAGATTATGATCGTGGTTTGCATCTAATGTTGCATGCAGTTCCGGTGGTCACGTTAATTGAAGTTTTCAATTCAACAGTTTTTCTTAAAAATCTTTAACTGTTTTTGTTTTCAATCCAACAATTTTTTTTAAAATTTCAACTTTTTTGCTATGGGGAAGAGAAAAGGCTCAAGAGCTAACACACGAAATGTGGCCAAAAAGGCCAAGCATGAGGTTGTGCGAACAGCAGCTGAATTATTGCGGCAAATGCTGTATAAAATGGCTCAAGTTGAGTGAGTATTTATATATTTTTCCAACACCGTCAGCTTTTGATTTTATACTTTATAGTTGCTAATTATCAGCTACAATAATCTTTGTCTTCGATTTCCGTTTTTGCAACAGATACAATGGAGCTGAATTTGCAAATTCTTTGAAGGAAAGTGTAGGAGACCGAATATAACAAACACAAAAGCCACCTCGCATGGTCCGTTACTACCGTTACTACGCATTGCTGGTAAGAACATCATACTCATAGGAAACAAATAGAAAGTGAAATTGATTTATGACTGATATGTAACAAACCAATTTTAAATTTCTCAAATTTATTGTGTTGTTACAGTCTTTCTTTCTCTTTTTGTAGAAAAAGGAAATTGGCCCAGAAAATTCAGAATATGCATTGCCGCTGTGTGTCTTTGAATACATAAGAAGTGTTGCACCGGGTGACATAAAAGGAGAAATACGCGAAGTAAGAGCTATTTTCTATGAAAATCATTGAATTTCTTTTGTTAACCACATAAATCCTTCAATTTCTAGATGTGAAAAAAAGAAAAGCTTTGGCCATAATTTTTGTTGCATGACTTACTGTTTTAATGCTAATACTAACAGTAATAAGTGACAAGATTTTCTCACAAGTTCTAGCTTTTCATGTAAAACTGAGCACTGCGATGAGATTGACTTGGTATTTCTGCAGTACTAAATTATGACTTGAACATCCAAATTTTAACTATTACAACAAATGGTTCTTAAAATTACAATTTTAATAATAAGAGATTTTCTTTCATCAGGATGCACATAAAGTTACACTAGAAGATTTCTGCGACACAATGGAAATTCCTCAATTTGGTGTAAATGAGACAAATGAAATAAAACTGCAAATACAGTCTTGTGTTTTATATTAACTTCTTTACGCTATAACTGTAACTAAACGTAAAGCCTCTGTTGTACGACAAAATGTGAAAAGACTTTTGCAACATCTGTTTACTTATACCCACTAGTTTACTCAAAAAAAGATAAAAATGGTTTGCACTGTTGCAAGTAAAAATCAGTAATGTATAAATAGTAATTTTTGAGTGTGAATAAAGTTATCATTTTAATTTTTAGGGTTGCTCTTAATTTTTCTCCGGTCTTAGCCTTAAATTAGTTTTAACATTTTTTTCTTTTTTAATGAGCTGTTTGAAATGAGAAAAAAATGTATTTTTAATGTTATATCATTAATGTTCGTGAACGAATACTGATACTAGAAATGTTTGTTTCAAAGCAAATATTCTACTTCAGTTCTATAAAAACGCAATGTAGTGTGAGGCTAATGTGACTTGTTTTTCATTGTCACCCCTGCTTTACCTCTGGTATTTAGTTTTCCCTTGGTTTCCCTTTTCGTTTTTCCATTCCCTTTTGTGTGAGGCGAAGGATAAAAGCCTTGGCATTTGTACTGCAGCCCCTTTTCTTCATGCTGAAAATCATCGGCTTTATTTGCTAACTTTCTCTTTCACCTCTTTCTTTTTATTTTGACGCGTTCCAAGTCCTTATATTCTGCTCCGTAGATGTGTTCGCTGTCAATTCTTTTCCAAGCACGTTCCATGTTCAGAGTGACGGAAAGCCCAATCTTGTGAGCCAGGCGTGAGTAGGAAGTTGCCACACCACTGTTAAAAACAAGTACACCCAGACCAGCACCCAGGTTGTTCTCGGAGGCAGATGTATATTGATCTTTTGGAGCAAAGCCCCACACGACGTGGTGTAAAGACTTATTTGCATTTTGTGTGGCACGCCTCTCACACCCAGCCAAAAAATTTTTATCACCTAAGCGATCAAACACTGGCTTTATAGTTTTAACTGCTGCAGGTGGAAGAGGATCTTTGATCGGCAGATGAGTTTTTTCACCAGTGGCTGCATCCCTTTGATAACTGCACCACGATTTATCACCAACGGGGCAAAGTTGATGCTGTGGTTTTTCTCGTGTACTTGCGTAGTGATGCAGTATAGCTTTTGTAGCTTGTGACATTGCCTTGGAATTGCCTTTGTTTTCACAAATTGCCAAACCATAGAAGCTCTGCATTGCATCTATTCGTGAAATGGTCAGTCGACCCCTTCCGCCTAAACCTTTGCCATCTTCGAGTTTTTTACCTGCATAGTAATATAAAGGGGGGAATTTAGTGCTGGTATAAAAATATTTTAAACCGCTTTAACTGCTTATTTTGCTGTTTCACAGCCAACTGTCCCTAAAAAGCGGTAACATATTGATTTAGCCACAAAACTTCAGATTTGTGTTTTAACCCCACTAACTGCTTATTTTGCTGTTTTAAATTTTATAGTTATTTGATCTGAAATGTAAAAAATACGCGCTCCAGTTAACATGGGGTATATCTAAAAATTGAGCATAACAGTGGGTTACAGCCCACAAATCTGTACTTTCTCGAAACAGCGATTATTCTGACGTTTATAATTAATTATACTACGGTGATGAGGACTTAATATTTAAAAAATTCCACTTTCAAGAACTTTTTATCCTTCTAGATCAATTTGAGCGATTGATCTATATTAGTGTTAACCCTTATGATCTCGAATAAGTGCCCTGAGATTGGTCCCATCCTTTTGGTTATGTGGGACACACAGTCGGCCTTAGGAATGTAAACACTCGGACCATATGGCTTCTTTGTTGAAACAGTGTTGTAGGCGCTTCTATCCCCATCACCAATGAAAGGAATATATCGAAATTTGGAATCCAATGACCTCGCATATAGCTGCAGCTTTCCAGTAGCTTCCATGGACTGTAACAAAAACACTAATTTATATGATTTGAACAATAATAATGATAATAGTAATAATATTATTAATAATACTAATATGATTTTTGTTACTATTATTATCGTTATTATTATTATTATTATTATTATTGTTTTTTAACAATTCATTTACCGTTGAAAATTTACTGTAATCATTAATAGTAAGAATTTTGGATGAGACTATTTTGTTAAAAAATGATGATCATGACAGCAAGTTGCTTTTGTTCTTTTCTTTATTAGTGAATCAACAATGAGTTGATAGACATGTATATCACATAAGATGAGTAAATATAAAAAAAAAATACCTGTGAGCTTCCCTCATGATTGAGACGGCATTGTGGTTCGTGTGAAATATACCACTCCAAAAACTGTATGCGGGAAACTTTCCCTTCTGCTCGCTTGTCTTCCATGGCAGAGCAGCTAGGACGTGATTTCATTTTGTTTGTGATGTCAAGCACTTTCCTTGTATCTTCTGACACTGCAGCAACAATACCATCTCTAGCAGACCAGCCTCTGCTACTCCATGAACAATCGAAACTGACCCCGGCATCTACAACTTTTTGTTTCAGTTCTTCGTCCATACATTGTTGCACTTTTCCCACCTCGCGCAAAAATTGTTTTAGCTCCTACATCGCTTCCTTGCAATTCATTCTCATTAACTTGTTTGCCTTCTCTTCTAAAAGTTGTGAGTGCTTTGGCCAGGAGTACACAGGGGACTGCAGGTCCATTACACTGGCGAACTTCTGTGCAGCTGCCTTACCCTTTCCAATAGCCCGAAAAGCAAGAACTGAGGCACGGTTTACTTCGTAAACATGTCCACTCTTTTTGGATATCAATACGAAAGGACGAAATGACCACATTGAGCCCCAGCCCTTTCTTGAACCTGTTTTCTCCGTTATCTTCAACAAACTGTTACAGTCTTTACAAACAGCTGAGTTATTGAGAAGTGCTTGTAAGCAGTCTGCATTCATTATATAATTTCCACGTGGTGTATTGCATCTCTCAGGGTCAAGTGCTACACTATCATTCGAATCTTCCGACCATTAAACAGATGCGTCTGAGTCAGAAATGTTGGCAGAACTAAAATTACATCCTAGTCTGCTGGTTTCAATTTTCCTTCTGCTAGTACTGGGAGTACTTTGGCTCTCCTCACTTTCGAGGATTTCTGGCCACTGCTGTTCTTGTTTGTACCAAGTTTGTACCAAGAACCGAGGTCAGAAGCAGCAAGGATTTGTTTTTTTTGTGTTTGGAACTTTTGTGTATTTCTTTTTCCGTTTTGGGGTGCAAAACACATTGAAATTACGCTTTGCTCTTATTGAAACAAGGTCACCCGATGACATAGCTCATGAACAATTCGCAGTTGGAAAAATATATTTACGCTCGTGATCGCAGATAAAACCTTGAATAAACAAAGGCACATACACGCAATTAAACTTAATTACGTGACGTTACCTGCTGTGACTAACAGATACCCAAGACTTTGCACCACGCATCCAGCCGTGAAAACTTTGACACGAAAGTAAATACATTTCCCGCGAAGGATGAAAGTAAAAATAAACGTTTTGCTACATATCTTCGTGAGTTTAAACGTAATCGAGATGTAGGTTTCACAAAAAGATAGCACTTTTATGATAGAATTCAGAAATCGAAAATACCAAAAAACAGAAAATGAAAGCTTAAATCATATTCTGTAACCTTAAATCATATTCTGTAACCTTAAGCAATACAGTGGAGAAAACCCAGGAGCTTTTTTTCCTGTCTTTATTGGATCAACTGATTATATGTGTATTTAATAGAAAGTAAATAATTATGAAAAATCTGTGAAATTAACATACTAATACCCAGGAGCTTACTGTTGCAATTTGAAGGCCCCCTCTGCTCCCGACTGCAAATAATTTTTAATATGCTGGAAAACTGCTCCCAAGACTAGCTATGTAACTGTGAAATTTATCTTCCCAAGCAGCAAAATCGTGTAACAAAGTACCCTTGCAGGGTTTTCATTAATGCAGCAACAACAACATTTATGAAGAAAAATAGTGAGTGAGTTTAACATCAGGGCAGGGGAAGGAGAGGAGCATTTTGCATTTTATATCATATATAAAGTACATGAATGTCACATAGTGAGATACTCACAGTAACAACTCTGGTCTCCCCAGCGTCGCACTAAGCCTAACAAAGTCAGCTTCAAATGTTATAGCAGCAAGATCTGTATCTAGAGCATATGTTATCTATATATAAACAAACAATACTTATTTGTAATGTAAGCATCATTATTCATGCATGCATGTTGTTATGGTGGTGAAAATGCCCCCTCCCAACCCCCCATGAAAAAAGAAATCAGCCCAAATGGGATTAGATATAATTCGGTTAACAAACTGAGAATGTTGCAAAACCATATCTAGTAATAAAAATACAGTCAATCTATAGATCGATGATCATCTTCCGAAGATGATCAAGTAGATTGAAAACGTTTTGTAATTTTAAACTTTTTTATAACTAAATTTTTAACCTAATAGATTGTGTTTTTATCTTACATATGGAGAACTTTCTTTTTAACATATCCAGTAATGTTTGCTCGCTCCCCCCTCCCCCCAGAGAGGATTATTAACATGTTTTCATAAATCTCGTATTTAAAATACATACCTTCTCTATGTAGTTTAACAGATAACCATCAATCACATCACCACATGATGCCCTTGTTATAGCAGCTTGCAGATCTCCTGTTGCCAGGTACCAGTATATGGGTGGTGCAAGAAATGGAAATCCAGGGCCCTCCTGCACCAAGCTGTGAGCAATCATTCGACTAATAATTTCAAAAAATCTGTTGACAACTAGTTCATTGCTGAACACTGGCACTTTGCGGAATGCATCACCAATAAAGATGTGCTTTACACCTTCATTGCGGGATAAGGATAAAAATACGTCAGTGAACACTAAGAACTCCCCCAGTTTCTATAGCAGGCTGACCCTTGACAGTTACAGACACTGGTGTCTGGGGATCAAATTCAGCACTCTTGTTTATCATGGTCTACCTTTATCCTTTCGTTTAATTCTCTTTCGTGCATCTTTGCCCTAAACTTCTTCAATATCTGTGGAAGAGAATCAGCCTCTCCTTCATTCTCATCACCCTTGGCTTCAGCAGCAGACACTTCCAAAACCTCCTGTCCTACACCAGGCTCACTACTGCCTGCTCGGTATGCTAGCAGAGCATTTACAGCACTGTTCATACTTTCATGCCTTAAAACTGCACTTCGCACCACATGCAATGGAATACCAGGAAAAACCACAGATATGCTTTGCACATCCTGCTGAACTTTTTCTTCAGTGTGTTACGTATCAGGTACCACCCCTGATAATTGCAGGTTATCATCATCATCATCAACTGGAACGACTGCAGCACTAGTACTTGCCCTTGCTTGACCAAATAATTATGCTCCAACACTGGGAGTTGCACCACTGGAACTCTGGGCCCTAACATTGGGGCGAGTTAAACCACTGGAACTTTGGAATCCAACACTGGGCTTGGGGCGAGTTCCTAGAGTTGAGACACTGGAACAGTTGTCCCTGACACCCAAAGTTGAACCACTGACACTTTGTGCTCCAACACTGACAGACAAACCGATGTTGTTTTGTTCACTAGTAATTTCATCATGCATTTCCCAGTTATTTTTTCTCTGTCAATCATCAATGTGACGTATACTCGGCCAGTGCAACACACATATTTGACATGATCAAAGTCCCACTGGTGGTATTCTGTGACTACAGGGGTAGAAATGATATTTCTTTCTCTCCTTACGAATTCAAAA
>JAOBAY020087230.1:0-10370 GCA_025331085.2 Zoanthus sociatus
ATAATCCCTAATATTTTTTATTCAATTTGTTTCTGCAATATAAATAATTAACTTTCATCCGTAAAAACTGGACTAATTTACGTGATAAAAAGAATTACAAGAAGTTGTTGAAATAAATAATATTTCGGGCGGATTCCACTGGCCATCATCAGGTTTGTTACTGACTGAAGTAACTCAAATTTACATAAATAAATCGTAAATCGTTGTTAACTTTAGCGAGTTTAGTACGATTTCGTTCGAGATCTCGAACAGTTACTTCAGTCAGTAACAAACCTGATGATGGACGGTAAAATCCGCCCGAAATATTGTTTACTTCAACAACCTCTTGTAATTCGTTTTATCACGAAACTTGTATTAGCCCGAACAAGTATTTCTACATTGACTAATTTAGCTTTTAAGTTTTAATTGTATACTTACAGGTGAAGTGAAGTTGAATGTTTTGTTTACTGCAAAAAACATTTCTCTTACAAAGTGCGACAATCAAATAATAAAAAGTATATTTAAACAGTTAATACACCCTTAAGCATCCGAGCTTCAAAACGCGGGAAATTGTTATGTATGTTTAAAGAGACTATATACAAAAATGGAAGGGCCGTAGAATGACAGCCAAAAGCTTATATTTTATAAAATGGCATCCAGAGATCGTTTTTAAAAGTTTTAATAAATATATAATAAAAGGGCTGTGTCACCACAATTAATATTTTGTTGTTTTTGGGCCAATTTTCTGCTATAATCTTTACTTAGTGGTTGTATTTATGCACAAAATGTTCCTCATAAACCGTGAGCCTAAACCATAATAAGATTTTTGGTATTTTTTGTTTTGATAGCAAGTTTAGCCTAAGTCTTTCAAGTTTCAATTAATCTGTTTCCATCCTTGTCATTCGTAGCAGCAAAATAAATATCATAATGATGATAAGTCGCCAACCTTGACAATTATTTTTGGAATTTAGTTGAGAGCAAGACATACTTGGGATTTTAAAAAACTGCTACAATAGCGTGACATAGCGTGACATAACCTCTTTCAAATGCTTTTGCAACTGGTTTAAGAGGGCGTTCCCATTTTGTCTTTGAGGGTTAATGTGCCGTCCACAAGGACGGTAGGCTTTAGTGATACCGGATGGCGCCGATATAGAAAACGCTTAGTGTTAACTAAGCAATCATATCAGTATTTTTACCTATTGCAAATAAAGCTAGCTCACAGAACTTTTTTACATTAATTTGATAGGTTATCACCCGCATTTGTCAAGTTAAACAACCAATATTATAACGTGACTGTTGAGTCATGCAAGTAGCAGCAAGACCATTGCGTTACAGCCGCTCCGCCAAGCGTCAGATTTCAAGCGCAAGTTCTATTGATGAAGACACAGCCTCCTTAAGTTCTGGTGTCAGTTTGAGCGATTCGCGATCGTCAATAAGCCGATTATCACGTGATTTCTCATCCATTCGTGCCACTGCTGGTATTTTACAAATGAAGCAAGGCGGTAGGCGTAGGAGATCGGCATTTCCTGATAATCCAGGGGGAGGGGCTGGGGGAGATCTGGTGGAAGTACTCAGAGGGGGTCGGAAGACAAGTCTGTATTCCCTCAGTTCCTTGACTGACGCAGGAAAGAACTACAGGAGGAGGAGGAGAAGTACTTTTGAGTCCTGGGGCAAGGGTCAACCTCCAGGAGTAAAGGTTTATTTTGATAAGGTACTGTTACATACTGCGAATGGGATTTTAGTTCTGTTAAATCTATAATGAGCGGGCCTGGTTAGCGCAATCAGTAAGATCTCTGCCTTCAGACCACAGGGTCCCCAGTTCGCTCACCAGCTCTGCCTAGAGATTTAAATGTTCGTTTGACTTTCTTTCCCGCCTAAACTAACTCAGCTTGCCATCCTTCCGGGGTTGGTAAATGAGCACCAGCGTCTGCTGGGAGCTAACCGTGTCGGATTAGTGTCCCGTCCAGGGGAAGTCAAAGACTCTCATCCGCTTAACACTACAGAAACCGCAGATAAGTGCTGGCTTTCTGGGCCACCTGGCTGGTAAATTATTTAGCTTTAGCTTTCTAAATTTATTATAATGCTAAATAATGTCAACTAACCCGCTCATCATTTCATTTTATTTTGAATGAAATGATTTATCTAGAATCGCAAATATTTCAAGTATTACTTAAATTTCCAAATTGACACGGAGGAGTTATTAATATTGACAGATAACGTCTGTCTACTATCTCAAACCACCTCTACATATATTACCTTTTACTTTGATTTATCCCTTATTTATAGTACTGCAATATATTGGTGACACATTAACGTTTAAACAGTCAGTTCATTGAAAATATACACAATCTTAGCCAGGAGGTTGATGCATCAGTTGACAATAATAACGTTGACAAAGATGACACTAGTTGATAATGATAAATAATAATTAGTTATGGATCGGATGATGATGAGGAGGATGATGAAGATAACGGATGATTATCACACTGACTATATTTATACTAGAAAACGTATTATCCGTCTTGACGGACTTGGAGAAACTTTATAGTTTGTTTGGTTATACATCTCCCATCTCCAGTTTAAAGATGAGAGACGGGTACAAAACGTATTGTTCGTCTTGATAAAGTTTCTTTCAAAACGAGCCACGCAAGATAGTTTCTGTAGACAGATAATACCTCTTGTGCCCGTTATTATTATACTAGAGACGTATAACCAAATGAACTACAAGTTTAAAAGTTTGCCAAAGTTCTTCCAAACAGATCAAACGTCCTCTAGTATAAAAACTGCCAGTGTTGATCAATGATAGATGCAGATGATTGGTGACGACTATGAGAACTGAGGTAATTATTATATGCTATTACAATGATTGTGTTGATTACAACAATTCCGATAATAATCATCACTGCATGCAAGTACATAAGACTTTCTCTTTTTGCCCGCTACGCCGGGTTAACGACTCCTGTTTGTCTGTTTGCAGCAATTGCCGCCAGATGAGCTGTTCCGTCGTTCTGTTAAACTTGTTCAGATGTTTGCATCGCTGTGCCAGTACAAATATGAAAAGTAAGTCCTCAGTTATGGTGCTACGATCGAAGCCAAACTCAGTTTACAAAGTAATCTGTGAAAACGTTCACAATGAAGAAGAGGCAGAAAAACAACAAATAAAATTTTAACTATACAAGTCTGTTTTGTGTGAAGTATGACTCGTTCGTCAGGAGTCACACCCCTTATATATACAAGCGGTTGAACATCCTCCAATCACAACAGGGTATTTTAAGCAAGTAATAAGGGGATGTATTTCGCTTTCCTTCATTATGCCATTCACTTTAAAACACGGTCATCTCGAACAGCACACTTCCTATTTATACTTGTATGCTCTTGAAGTAATCATTTATGTTAGTGAAGTGCTTTCGATGTGTGGTTTAAAATAGCCAACAACAAACCCTAAACAAATGAGATACGGAAACTTTATATTTGCTATTTGCAGATACATTTTCACGACTTGAAAAAACAAGACATTTCTTGCGATAAAACTGAAACTTACGATCAGCTAAAAGCTGGATTAATTCCTATACAAAGGTAGCTCAGCTGGCTGTGTAACATCAAGCTTTACTGTCGCGACTCCGATTCTTGCTATGTCTACTCGATCGTTTTTTTTGCTCACTAAATAGTCTTCCTACCAAAAAGAAATTAATCTCTTCTTATTTCTTTCAGCTCTATTACTCACTTTATAAAAGTATAACAGATCGTAATGATACTGATACAAAAAGAAATTTGAGTATTTTAATATCACAATATTAATTGTGATATTTTAAAGTTTTGACCGACACACGAAATATTGATAAACATTTCCTATCGAGTCTCACGTGCACGAAACGGAACGTTTTTTTCTGTAGAAATTATATTAATTTTCTATTTTTGTGATACATATTCACATCTATTCTTTTGTACAACAGTTTAAACTAATTTGTTAACACTGCTTCACTTATTAGCAACGTCAAAACTATGAAACACACGGCTGCGCATGAAGTCGGGACATTCGTGATATTCACCTGGTCAGACGAAATACCTCAAAGTGGATAGCATTTTAAGGCTGAGCCCGCGAACAACGATACGATTAGAGTGCGCTTTTCTGGGTCGAACGCAATTTTAAAATCAATGGATAATATTTCTGGTTTTGCTAACGAAAGTGTGTAAAAGAATATTTCTCTCATTTTTCTCACTTTTCCATTTCTATCCAACAAATTTTCATTCAATACTCTATGTTCCGTAACGTTATTTAGCTTGTTGAGAAAACCGATAAAATATTAAAAGTTCTCAGTTTCCGTTATCATCATAGTAACTGGTTTACCTTTAGTTTCTTTGCCAACCGCTACTTTTTATGATTGTTTCTCAGAGTTGCAAATTTTCGACGTAATTGTTTAGCTATTTATTGTGTTATACTTAGTAAATAGAAGTTCATCGTTTTGCTAGTGTGTATTCGATTTTAAGCAAAAATTGCATTCTTCGGTTTGTAAGATTTACATTCATTGCTTTGTTAATCAAGTCGGAAAAAGGTGCCACTAGGAACCACAAAATCCAAACATATAATGAGAAAAACCATTTATGAAGAGAAACAAGACTAATTAAATCTAAAGAAACGATAAAACAAAAACAACAAACATTTCTTATTAATTGCATTATCATGCAATTACACTTTTCAAGCTCAGCTAGTCAATAAAACAGGAGGAGAAATTTCAGCTAGAATGAGAAAAAATTCGAAATTGACGAGTTACTAACAAAAATACACGTTCTGTGCATATACAGGAGGAAATACTCCTTGGATTGGTTGAGGGTTGGGGAAAGCTTTATTTAGTGTTTTTTATTGGTTAAAACTGCAATTAATTAATCTGTGTTGCTGATGGCTAACAGTTTGAGGGTCGGAGGAACGGTTTTATTTAGTATTGGTTAAAACTGTAATTAAGTAATCTATGCTACTATGGCTTACAGTTCCTACAGAAATTAAGGAGTTAAAAAATGTTATCACACTATGAGCGAAGTGTTTAGTTCTATCAAACCCAACAAACCTGTTTCTAACTTCAATTGATTTGTAAGGGAAAATGAAGATCAGCGGCTAGCTCACACAGTGTTTACACAGTACATTAATGAAGATGATACCAGGATGGATGCCGGACTGATGTTTGACGCCTCAATCTTCAAATCAAACAGAAAGGTAATCCTCCTTCGGTCCCACAGAGATCAGGCAAAGAAAGGATATTAAATACTATATATTAATTCATTCAATTTAGGTGAAACTCAGCAAGTGCCGTTCATGTTTGAGCATTTTAGGTGATAAAGGAAAAAAAATGATGTTTTTTCTAAACATTTATGTTTTGAAAGATACGGCGTTTGTAAGTTTGTAAAACAGGTTTCGATTTTGGCGCTCATCATCATCATCATCTTATAAAAGAATCTTAAAATATTGCGATTTGAAGGTTGTAAATGCAAGAAATCCTTATCATGCATGTAGGGCTCTTGGTTTTTGTCGCGGAGAAACACATGCACGGTTGTAATCCTTGTACCAAGATAAGAGACGTTAGAATAAAGTTAATGAAATTGACTCTGCATATAGTGTTATTGCCTAAACATAAGCATATAGCTGAACTAGTACTAAGAACGGCGATTTATTTCGTTTCATCTAGAGATGAGTGCTATTTTTCATGATGCATGAGCATATTATTTAGAGTGTACATTATTATCAGTATAATTCTTTCAGCTTTCAGACAATGAATAAGTAGCGGGGAGCTCTGATAAGTTGTTGTGGATAAGCTTAGAAATAACAAACTTTCAATCACAAAAACTTACAAAGGAATCAACTAATTGTATCATTTAATTAGCTGTCACATTCTGTCAAATGTTGCAACTCTAAAACTGTGATTTTTTTCGTCTATATACAGTAGTTTGTCTTTTCCTAATGGTTTCAACGTTCATTGATTGCTCTCAGAAGTCATTGTAACTGAAGCGCAGCTCCAATGGTCTCACATTGACAATACGTGACCCATACAAGCGCCCACACATACATAGATACATATATGTACGTTTGTAAACACATATTTTTGCATCAGTTTTGCCGCTGTATTTATTTTTGTTGTTGTTTTTTTAGATGCGAGTTTCCAATGAAGTGAAAAGCATAATGACGTTGCCACCGGATCAAAGAACAGAGCAACAAATTGCTAAAGTATGTTAGTATGTAACAAAGCAACCATATTCATTATTGCGAACTACAATTGGCTCCAGTATAACTCGCGATATCCAGGATTTGAGCACGTCAAATGACTGGAAGCGCGCTCGCTAAATTTGTTTCTTTGAAAATAAAATGCACTTTTATTACACTATTCTGGCAAATACTAAAAGAACTATGATCCTCAGGGTCGGTGCCTATCGGTTGATATATATCTCAATGCTTTGCACCTCTGTATATATCCACCACTATTCACTTCTCATTTGGGGAATAGTTGTGATTTAGCCGAGACTCGTCTACCAGCATTCGAATATTCTTGATAAATTCATTGCTTTTCAAGCGCAGGCGCGTAAGTTCTCTGAGTAAATTAGCCCCCTTTTTCGGATAAAAAAATCCTTTATTATGTTATTTAGTATTTATTATATTACTTATTTCAAGTCAAACTGGAACTGATAAAATATGTTGCTTCATTCAAAGGTTCTTTTTTCTCTTCGAACAATCCGGGCTTTCGCCGAGTACCCCCAACGGATTCAGCAGAGACTGGTGCGAATTGGTTGGTATGAGACGTAAGTATAACAAAACCAGAAAGGTTTTAGGCAGTCTATTACTTTTTCTCTTATCAAGCGAAATTAGACTGAATGATGAATGTTTAATGTATGTGTCGTGTGTGTGCAATGTATATTTACGTGAATATTATTTATAATTTATATAACATTTTATCTCCTTAGCCATCAAGGAAAAAGAGCTATTCTGCGTCAAGGCCACATTCCCCAAGCGTTTTATTTCGTCCTTTCAGGATCGGGTAAGTGTGAGATTGACCGAAGCAGGTTTCTCATGAATAGAATATTATTTCACATTTTTTATTTGATTTTGAAAGCGGTCGTGACTGTTATGGAAGAATTGGAAAGTTTTGCGCGAACTGTGACGTTTCTTAAACGTGGAGATAGTTTTGGGGTAAGTTCAAAACTTTAAAATTTTCTTTTTCTGTTAGGAGCATGTGCAGATAGCGATTACTACAAACATTTGTAGTATAATATATATAGAGAGCTGATTGTATTATGTGAGATAAGTGCGAAATCATTCTTTGCTGTATCATTATAATTAGACAAGGCCGCACTGCAGGAGAAAAACATTGGTGTAATACATTCAATCAGTTACATGCTTTTTTATAAGAACAACTTTATAAGAACAATGAGGGTCAGATTGGCCAAAAATTAAAAACAATTTAAGAAGAAGCTCAGACTGAGGGTAAAAAAAGTGAAAATTAAATGCTTCTAGTAGAAAATTTACAATGTTCGCAATGTGAACAGTAAAACAACACAGAAGCACCGTTTCCTACATCGCTGTGTGGTTTGCGTGTGTGATTTGAATAGTGTGTAGCAAGAAACAAGTATTCAGCTAATACACTAAAGTACAGAAAAGCATCTCCTTATAGTTACTCTGTCTGCAACAAAAAATATCCGGTTTCGTATGGAAAGAGTAAAAATTAAAACATCCCGTGTGAAAACACAAACATCGATATTTAAATAGAAAAATATTAATCTTGACAACAAACAAATCTGATCTTTTCCCTAAACAAGGCTGTTTTTTTTGGGCCCAAGACGCAGCCAATGTCAGCGTTTTTGAGGGGAGGGGGAGATGTGAGAAATTTTGAAATGTAACTGCAATTTTTTCTTTTTTAAAAGGAACTTGCAATTTTACACGACACAAGGCGTCAATCCACCGTCATTTCACGAGAACCAATCGAACTGCTTGTTGTGTCACGTGAGGTAGGCTTTATAGAGCATGGAAATAACTAGCTGCATAAAGCTTTTTTGAATAGATTTATTCATTTGTGTAACAACGTTAATAGAGCGAGCAGGAACTATAAATTTATCGGCTCATTTTCTGTGGCTATTATTTAAAACCTGTTCAATAACGCTTTACAACTCCCTAGATTTAGATGTTAGAGTAAGAGGCTATATTTTATTCACAATCATTTCTCGTCGAGAATTTAATATTGCTTTTTTCCCAGTTCTCAAATCTATTTCCCAGAAATTGTTGAAAAGACAAAGGCGGCTACATTGATAAATTCTATTTTAGTTAAATATATTAAAACCACAGTGCTATTTTCTATTGCAAAATTTACGAGATATTGGCCAAAATTTTTCTTTTTCTCACTATATCTATAGTATATATCTATCTTTTTCAAAAAATGCCGAACGTTTAAGGGGGCTATACACAGCGTCACGTTCTACTGCCATGTATCTAAAGACCTGGAAATGGCTGAAAAACAGTTTTAGAACTCACTGACTGAGACAAGCAGTGAAGCAATGTTAGTTCATGTAGAAACTGAAAACAATTATAATGTACGTGAAATGGAAGGGCAGAGCAAAACTTGTATAAATGGAACAAGAATTGCATCTCAGTGTCTTTTTTTTTCTTTAAAAACGATTCCATTTCAGTTCTTTTTTAGTTTTGTATCGTACGTACCACTATTTGTTTGAATACTCGTCAATTTATTTTCCAAGGATTTCTAGCTCAAATTGTCCCTGAGACATTTGTTACCTTTAATTGTATTAAAAGTGTTTGTGGCGTCCGGTGTTTATCCCAATTACTGTGCCATTGTCGGATAAAATGAACTGGTTTGGATCAGACGTTGGTACGATACTGTGCGCTCGATGACTGATGAAACATCGGATTACGATATTTTATGATTGCAGCAAGTCCAAAGATGCATTCTATGAGGCCTGTTATAATAATAGCCACGCCGAAAACGGCCGCATCAGCACTTCCAACAACAAATCGAAAAATAAGCATCCACAAGGCTCCGAGCAGTATGATCACTGAGCCGAGGACCATGACTTGAAATCCTCGGCGACGCCAAAACGAAGAAAATTCTCTGTTAGTATTAACATCAATGCCGTCGATAAAAAGTCGGTGTTTTCCTGCACCGCTAGTGAAAGAAAGAGTGTTGTAAATTAACAAGAACAAGTGGCCATCTTGTTCCCAGGAATACTGTCCACTAGAGAAACACAGCGGACTGCACGGATTGTACTCCATTGAGTGTTGAAGCTCTTGACCATTAACATACAGAGAATATTTCTCGTAGAAACAGCCAGCCATTTCTCTTACAAGTTGAATGGTGTATTGCCTATATTCGTGGCCAACAGTTAACGTCTGCACCCATGTGTTGATCTTTTTACAGCAATAGATATCCTGCATGGTGGTTGTTCTTTGACGACTCCAACATGAACGCTGCAACCCTTTTTCGTTGTATCTCAATTGCTCAAGTGTATAACACACGGAATCGCAACAAAAAATTACTTTTCTTGACATGAATAATGTGGGTTGCCAATTTGAAAGATAGCGCCTTTGATATGAGATTTTTATCAATCAATCCTTCAGTTTTCCCAAAGATTTTATTAAGAGTGAAATCACTAAGTGAATTTGAAGAGAAATTGACGTTAAACACGCTTATTAAAGCTTAACCATTAATCTAACTTGACAGTGTGGAAAGTAATAAAGATATTGAAATTCCATTCTGCAGTATTTTAAATTTCTTTGATTCCATATATTGTTCAACTGTATAACAATTTTATTTAAATGTGTTGAGTTGTTATTCCAAAATAATAATAGTCAAGAATGAAAAGAGGTTCCGAGTAAAAGCGTTTCGTTAATAATTTACAAATTGAGATGATAAATTACATTTTCTCTTTATATTGTGGGTTTTAAAGCTAAATTATTTTGTTCATCTTATTGGACCACACAAATTGGTTAGGTTTCTTCTTGATTTGATATAGAAAATAAATTACTATATATATAATTAGTAGAAAAGAAATACCTCATTAAAAGTTAAATTACCAGTTCACGTGTTTTACTTTCTGTCACAATCAGTTTAGCGTCAAAAACATTTTTTCCCTTTTACTAACACTGTATAAAGTGTCTAAGTAATACCGGCGGTACACACTCCACTCCAGTGATTTACATACGTGGTATTCGAATATTATCCAAACACAGCACGTACCAAACATTAAAATTTAAATAGCAAAGAAACACTACCACTACAAAAAACAAGAATTATTAATATCATATCCGATTGGCTAAACTTCAGTCGTATGACAGATTGTGAGTGGTGCATGACTTTACTACTTTGCTTTATAACTTTAACTCCTTGTTACGGTTGAATCTTCCG
>JAOBAY020087240.1:0-10369 GCA_025331085.2 Zoanthus sociatus
CAAATAGTGCGAAATAGTGCGGAAATTGGTCAATAGTGCGGAATCGCACTATCGCACTTTACCAGATGCCCTGATAATCATTTGTAAATCACCTCCAGAAGATGTATATTTTATCAACTTGAATAAAGGATATTTAACGCCATTTCTTTATCATTATGAATCTAACAATCATAGTAATCAACGTTGTGAATCAATACCATGATCGTCCTCAACATCATTATTAAAATTATCTTCATATCACCAGCACCATTATTTTCATTCCCATCACCACCACAAACATTTGATCATTATCATCATTCTCCTTCTACTCTTGTCCTCATCAATATTAGGAATCACTAACGCCATCATAATTTATTCATAAATGTTATGAATCATTGATAATAATCCTTAATAAAATTAATGACTACCATCACCACCATTACCATTAAAATTATGAGTTACTATGATAATCGTTGTCGTCATGAATCATTACCATCTCCATCATCATCAATAACAACATGAGTCATTGCCGTAATCATCATCATCGTTAATCATTACTACCACTATTATCATTATCAACATTTTTAGTTATTACCATAATCATCATTGTTAATCATCATCACTGCCGTCATCATTTTTATCAACATATGATTCATTACCATAACCATCATCATCAAGAATTATTACCACCACTATTGTCTTGTCCTCTCAACAGCGGTGCTTGTAATCTTGTACTCTCACTCACACTTGTACTCAGATCTAAAGGTCTCTATTACCACAGCAACCACAACAATCATAATTGTCATTATAATGAGTCATCGTTATACTAATTTATTATTATTATTTTTTTATTATTATTATTATTATGGTGTTATTATTAGTTCAATGCCCAGTAATTAACTGATTGAAAACTTCGTAAATACAATAGTGTTCTGGTTGGATTGCCTGTTTAGCCCCAAAGGTTACTGCACCCAACCAGCACCTATCAATTTCTTAACACTATTGTATCTATTACTCTACAGATTTATAAAACATGTGTAATTCAAGGTGAATTACACGTCATTACCATAATCATCATCTTCAACATAAATTTTTACCACCCCCACCATCATCATCATCATCATCGTTCTCGTCATTCTCATCATTATCCTTGTCATCCTCCTCCTCCTCGTCCTCTTTGTCCACATCCTCCTCTCATCCTCATCCTCATTCTCAACATCATCATCATCCTCATAATTTCCTTGTCGTCATCTTTAGAGTCATCCTTCCCATCATCCTCATCATCATCCTCATCATTATCATCATCCTCATCATTATCATCCTCATCATCCTCATCATTATCATCATCCTCATCATTATCATCATCCTCATCATCCTCATCATTATCATCATCCTCATCATTATCGTCATCCTCATCATCATCCTCATCATTATCATCATCCTCATCATTATTATCATCCTCATCATTATCATCATCCTCATCATTATCATCATCCTCATCAATATCATCCTCATCATCATCCTCATCATTATCATCATCCTCATCATTATCATCCTCATCATTATCATCATCCTCATCATTATCATCATCCTCATCATTATCATCATCCTCATCATTATCATCATCCTCATCATTATCATCCTCATCATTATCATCATCCTCATCATTATCATCCTCATCATCATCCTCATCATTATCGTCATCCTCATCATCATCCTCATCATTAATATCATCCTCATCATTATCATCCTCATCATCATCCTCATCATTATCGTCATCCTCATAATTATCGTCATCCTCATCATTATCATCATCCTCATCATCATCATCATCCTCATCATTATCATCCTCGTCCTTTTTGTCCTCATACTCCTCTCATCCTCATCCTCATTCTCAACATCATCTTTCTCATCGTCATCATCGTCTTCTCATCCTCATCCTCCTAGCATCCTCAAATATCAGCATCCTCGTCATCTTAATCTTCATCATTATCCTTGTCATCATCCTTATCATCATCCTTCTCATCATCATCCTCGCCCTCTTTGTTCTTATATACCACTCATCCTCAACATCATCATGATCGTCATCCTGATCAATCTCGTTATCCTAATCATTATGAATGGTTACTATAATCGTCATTATCATCATCATGAATCATTGTGATCACTATTGTCGTCACTATCAACATGAATCATTACCATAACCATCATTAACAACATCAACATTGAGTCATAACCATAATCATAATAATGAATCATTACCACCACCACCACCACCACCACCACCATCGTCACCATTTCTCCTACCATAACAACAACATTTTATTTTGTACTTGAATTTACAACAGTTTTTACAATATTACATTCACAATCCCTAACTTTAAGTTGAGAACAGGTGGCTTAAGAGTCATAACCATAATTATCTTCATGAGGATGCTATTCCTAACCCTACATTTCTGATAACCTGCGATATAGGTTAACCTAAAATGTGCTCACTTGACAGTATAACTAAAGTCTTTTTTCTTATTTTGGGCCTTTTAACTTTGCAGGTTGACTGGTTGGTTTTTAATCAAGGTGTTTGGAAAGCTTTTTAACAGCATTCAAGTTCATCATGGCCAGAAGCAAATGCTGCAAGATGCAGTAGCTGTATGTTTAAAACTTTAGTGATACATTTATCAAAATCTAGTTTTATTCATGTATTAGTAAGTATTAGTCTTAGTTTTTCTAGCCCGTGAACTGCTGAAATCCGCTTTTTCTTCCTCCATCTTGTCCGAATGCAAAATTTCAATTTTAGCATTTCAGTAAAGTTTTTTTAGTTTTTGTGAGGAAAGACTTATGGGGCCTTCTATATCATGGCCCTTGAGTGTCTGAAGTAACCATCCTCTTTTTAGAAGGCGTTCCTAATGCTAACAGCTGTAGGTAAGCAACAACGAACTGCGAAAGTTGGAAATTTTTTCAAATTGATTTTTTGTATGAGGTGAACTCACTCACTCGGCTGTAAACTTTTAGTCTGGTACTTAATGTTGCATTAAATTATAAGTTTACAAAGAAAAAGGTTTTTGTGTCTCCAACAGTTACTTGAACTCTCGAACATTTGCCTCCTAGCTTTATATTGTAAAGCCGGTGCCCTGACCACATATGCTTTGCCGAAATTTCTTGCAGACACGTGAAAGATTTACTTTGTAAAATACGTCATGGATTTGTAACGCAGGTGCAAGTTTAGACTTTTTGTGGACTTATCCACGTGTCAAGAGGGAGAAGTGTTTGATACTGTACAATATTAAGCAATTTAAGTACGGTTTCTACTTTCCTTTTTGTTTGGCTACATGTAATTTTTGTTTGTGAGCAACATTTTAACTTCTTAGTGGGGATTGCTTTATACTGTGAAGAAAATACAGCTGCGGAAGGTCAAAAGGGATAAAAAATGCTCTAGATCTTATTCTCAAAATGTTTACTTCGAACATAGCAGTGAAAATGATACATTTTTATATTTCTACTTATTTGTTTCATGAACGCTAAGTACTAGCGTTTTAATTTTGTGTAATGCAAAAATTATGTTGTACAACGTGATTTCATCCATAAGGTGGCTCACAGAGCCTTGCTCCTGTGAATGTATGCTATTATTACGTCATTTCATGCATTTTTGTCGTTTACTCTTCAGGAAAACAAACCACTCGTCTTCCTACCACTGCACAAGAGTCACATGGACTACCTGATTATGACCTTCATTCTTTTCACGTTTGACATTAAGGTAGATTATGAAAATAGGTAGTCATGGACTACATGTAGCTACAGCAATAAAATTCGTGCCTTTGGTGAGTGATATAGAGCAAACGCTTCTTTCAGTAGTCTGTTTTAATTTTCAAAACGACCGCCTTCTTGGGTACCCTGTGTGACTCCTATAGCCCAGTGTATGCCTAATTGGGTACCCTGGCTTCCACTAGTATAAAATTGTGACGTGTCTTAATAGCAGTGCCAGGCTCCCACGTGTTCATTACTATTGAATTGTGACGTGTCTTGGTTGCAGTGCAAGGCTCCGACTTTTTCAATGCTATTAAATTGTGACGTGTCTTGGTTGCATTGTCAGGCTCACACTTCTTCATTTCCATTGAGGTTGTCAAAAGTGAAGACTTATACTACAACCAAGTTATGACAGATATTAAAATGGCAGCGCGAGAAAAATCCAAATTTAAAAGTGATAATATATTATGGAAGCTGTCAGTATGGATTTGTGGAATTGGTTTACTCGTAACTTTAACTCTGCCTCCGTATAAGTTAAGGGAAATCTTTTTGTCAAAAGCACCTCCCTGGTATAAACTTTGACTCTAGAATTGACCTTCGCAGGTATAACTACAAAGACAAACCCATGTTTACTCTTCCAGCTGAATGTCTCTTTTATTACTGTTACTGAGCACTCGCCTTTATACATGTTGTATATGTAGTTCTCCTTTGCTTAACTAAACTATTTTCATCCTTTAAGTTTAAGTCGTATTATGTTTTGGCTTAAGTTTATGTTTTCAGTTTAACTAACTTTTGATTTCTTTAAAATGCTGACGCTCTAAAATTTTTTCATGTTCATCTTCCTTTTCTTTACTATGCGGATGCGAAATTAGGATGGGAACAACTAGCAAGCGGGCTGTATCTACTCTAACATGAATTGTTTCCTAATTATATTGAATCATTAACTATAGTCACAAACATTTACATAACTAAAATAGTTTGCAGTTCCCGACATGGACTCAAAGTTGTGAAAATCAGTATTTTTAAAATTAATATTGTAGGACAATGGAGGGATTTTTTGCAGAAATATTGTAGATCATATTTTTTATTTCACAAAATCTCTATAACAAGTTTTCGTGTTATTAGTCACTGACCAATGTTTCTTTGTTTTCTTTATTCTACAGGTACCTCATGTCGCTGCTGGAGGTATGTTTGTACATAGATTATACATTACTATAGTAGCAGCTTTCGCTAAGTTCCTGTGAACCACTTTTGGAGTGTTCATAAAAAAATGAAGTTAGTCACAGAATTTCTCTTAGATGTAAATGATTATGTACTGCTAAAAAATCGCAATGATTACCTGTTTGATAAGGAGAAGCTAGTGTGGACTCTTTATTGTAAATAAAAAGTAATGACAAAAGTTACCTCAGATCTTGTAAGATAAAATCTCAGAAATTGGCAGTGAATCACTCTCATCCTTAATTCAAGCTGCAAATAATAAAAGTTTTAAATTTTTACGATCTGTTAAAATTGGTTTGTCAACAAGTAGAATCTAGTTTGGATGGACTAAAAACGCATTGCTTTGAATTCCTAAGGGAATAATTTCTCTTTGTCTTTTTTATTTAAAAATGCTTTGCACCAATGACGAATTTGAACTCAGATTTACAGAAGCTTAATGTATGCCTTTGATATCTTGTTTAGCGCCTAACTGTTGATCTCTTATCCCTAAACATTTGAAAGTGCGCCTAAGATTTCAAAATTAATCACAACAAACGCCTAGAAAAATGACGAATTTTGAGCCCTGTTTGGACAGACGGTCCCATATCTTTTTACTTTTTTTTCAGAAAATATAGCAAAAAATGAATCGTTATGAGTATTGATAGAAAACTGCAAAATCTTAACATTCTGAAGTATAATATATTGTACTCAAGGTTAAGTCGGGCGTACGGATAGTTGCCTTTATCACTAATCGAGCATACGAATAATTGCCTTTATCACTAATCGAGCGTACGAACAGTCGCCTTTATCACTAATCGAGCGTACGAACAGTCGTCTTTATCACTAATCGAGCGTACGAATAGTCGCCTTTATCACTAATCGAGCGTACGAATAGTCGCCTTTATCACGAATCGAGCATATGAATAGTCGCCTTTATCACTAATCGAGCGTACGAATAGTCGCCTTTATCACTAATCGAGCGTACGAATAGTCACCTTTTTGACACTTTGGCCATATGGTCCCAGAAAACTTTGTTTTAGCACCCCAAGCCTCGCACTCATAAAAATTAGAACGAGGCTTAGGGCGATGAAACAAAACTTTTTAGTATTCAGGGACAAATATGGCCGCCGTGTGATAAAGGCCAATGGGGTTTGATTCCCAGCATTTCTCCCTAAAATATAAAATTATTTGATTTATCAAATAATTCTCCAGTTTTTTGAATTATAAAATGTGCATTTTGTTGGACCTTATCGTTATGGTGGCAAGTATAATATGATAAGTTTTTATATTTTTGCAGATAACCTCGGACACATGCCAGTTTTTAGGTTAGTAAGCAGCAAACTTTATTCTTCCATTTTAACACAATTTTGTTATGTCCAATGCAACACAGTTGCTTAGAGTTATGGGTTCATAATTGAATTCGTAGCAAGCCATATCTACTTCTAGTTAATAGAAAATATATTCTAATTAAGTTTTGGCGGAAACAAATTAGAGTTCCATAAATGGAGATAGTTTTTTCCAACGTCGACAATATTAATTGTGGTTTCGCGACGATTTTGTTAATACTGTTAAAATAACGTGACTTCTAAATGTGAAATAGTAAAGCTTTCACCTGTGCAACTTGAGGCCTTACTCTGAACATGGAGTTTCTATTAAACAAACTGGCAAGAAAATTCACTGCAAGACACAGTATTAAATTTGCTAAGCATTACAAAACCTCACTGCAGAAGAACGGGACGATTTTAGTTTTTTCGGATGATAGTCTCAAATATTTGCTATAGCTGCCCAATCTAAACAATCATATTTTTTGGAGTTCTCAGGAGAGCCAAGTTCATCCAGCATATGAGGTTAAAAAAAGTTCAAAGTGGATCATATAAACGGAATGTTAGACCGCGGTCCAAACTTAGAAAAAGAAGAGGAGTATACCCTTCACCGGAAAAAAGTAATGCCAGCATTGCATTGCTAATTACTGAAAAAATTGCCCCGTAAACAGGGTCTTAAGAAGAGGAATTAAATTTTTTAGGACACTCTGTAAGTCTTTCAGATGTATTGAAAATATGTCTATTTTAGTTTTCTATGGCCACACGGATCTCAAACACGCTTATAAATGCTATTTTGAGAAGACAACTCCAATTATTCTGCAATATTTTTTAAATTTCTTCAACAGGTAATAGAACTGGACTCTAAATTTGTTCGTATCATTTGCCAAAGTCGTTTCCCCTCATCTCGCGTTTCCATACTGCTTTTCTAGTGTACATAGCGTACTTTTACTCATAGCGTACGAGATTTACAAAGGAACGTTTTTTGTCAATTTGTTTTAAGCAATGGCGTGCAATGCCATACAGGTCTGGTCATTTTATAAATATTTTTCTGTCGCTTGGTTTATGTTTCTGAGTATTCTAAATGCAATAAACTGGTGAATA
Organism: Zoanthus sociatus; assembly: GCA_025331085.2. Lineage (NCBI taxonomy): Eukaryota > Metazoa > Cnidaria > Anthozoa > Zoantharia > Zoanthidae > Zoanthus > Zoanthus sociatus. Next base: position 7,341 of record JAOBAY020087240.1, read on the forward strand.
AAAGATAAAATACGCATCATGTCATTTTTTGAATCTCAAATATTTTTTATCAGTATAAACCTACTAACGGTCTAACATGTATCCTGCATTCTGATTGGCTACTCTACTAGAGGTCTATTTCTGATAGCCTACTAGTAGAGAAAAGATGGCGGATCAAAATAGTAATAAACTCTGTTTTGTTAAATATGAAAGGATTTTATCGATGATTTGATTTGTACAATATTCTTTGATCGATTAGTATGTTTATACTAAAACAATTAGACCTCTCGGCCTCGTGGACTACAAGTTTGAATAGCCTATTTAGCCTACGGCTTCATGGGCTGTTGACTTGTAGTCCATTCGTCCTCGAGGTCTAATTGTTAAGTATTATTCCAGCTGGCTCCTAAATCATCTCGGCGGGTTCTTTATCAAGAGAAAAGTGGACCACACAAGTGGAAAAGATGACCTTTACAAGTGCATTCTACAGGAGGTATTTCGTGCTCTTTTTTTATATCATTGTATATATGCACTGTCTCCCATTATTGCTTGATGATGCTGGTTGAAAGTTTAGCAGAACTGGGAGACAACGGAAAGTCAACCAGAAAACTGAAGAGTACAAGCACGAAGAGCTTTCTTTGTAGTTTGGCACATAAAAATCTTTGTTTTTGTTGTAGTTTTAAATGTCTTGATAGTTGACAATGGAATCTGAAGGTTTTGCGTGCTAAATTTATTCGCCGGAACTAAAACACAAAAAGTTGTCCGCATGTTTGACGAGTTTTCAAAGTTGACAAAAAAATATACCCACTTACGAAAATGGCTTCAAATGTATTCTTATATTAAGTTCCAATGAAGGAACTATTGTTTTAAAGTTCTCACAAAACAACTTTGCTCATGGGGAGTCTTGGCTTCCTAAAATGTGGGTGATAGTGAAACTAGTAGAAAAAGTTTTGCTTTTTGAAAGTTTGACCTTTGACTTTGTAGAGCGTAACCAGTTGTCGAAACGAAAAATTATTTTTACTTCTATGAAAACTTTTAAATTTATATATAAATACAAAGTTCCCACTAACAATTTGCCCTCAAAATCTATGGCCAAGTCCAAAATTTTTAGGTTTAATCTTATTCGTTCTCTTGCTTATGTAAAACAACTGCTTAAGTAATTTTCTATCCAGGCGCATGATAAGTGAGCTTTTTGAGTTCGGCTAAAACTTTGGTTTACATATTGTCGCCCTCCTTTGTGAATTACCGTATAACCTCGATTAAGAGCCGTGTCCTGTATTAATTTCAACGAGATTTTGGTACGGCGCTTAATTGAGGTGCTGCGCTTATTCGGGATGCGGCGCTTTTTTAAAACAAGTGCATCACAAAGTATAACGTTGAGAGAATCACGCACTAGCGATATACAAAAATTTATTATTCACCATGGATGCTGAACTTGTCAAGAAGAAGGACAAAACAAAACATTTAGAAGTGTTTCATAAGCCCCCAATTCAAGAGTTTTCCCAAAATAAAACTTTAAGTTTCTTGAACAGATTATCTTTTCTCAAAAAATGATAAAAGAAAGGTATTTATCTCAAATTTGTGTCTCGGCGCTTATTCAATGTACGGCGCTTATTCAATGTTCGGCGGATATTCGAGGTGCGGTGTTTATTTGAAGTGCGGCGCTGATTCGAGGTGTGGTACTTATTCGAGGTGTAGCGTTTATATGAAGTACTGCGCTTATTCGAGGTACGGCGTTTATATCAAGTGCGGAGCTTATTTGAGGATTTACTTTTAGATCGTACTCTGTGTTTCAATGAATCAAATAATTATAAATACAAAAGGGTGCATGGCCCCCATGAAAGATTTAAATATTTTGTACGACTTATATTTTCAAAATTATACAAAAACCTCATTAATTAAGATTGATCGAACATGATCTGATGCTCGCGCGTTGTGACCAGTAGAGCTTCTTGTAAGGATGTAGCATCATCCGCTTTTAAATATTTTGTCAGTCACGTGGCTAACACCACAGCCAGCGCGTTTTACTGAACAATCAGTATGCACACAGTTCATTTCCCGCTTGTTATTTAATTACATATATAATTTTGTATTTTCGTTTGTTTTAAGCAACATTGTAATGCTAAAAATACAAAGCAATGTAAGCGTGTGATGATAACTGAAAACATGCAGATCTACATTTTAATACCTACATTTCAAGTACCAACAGTCCATTTTTTACTAAATGTCTACTATCAGTATGGTTAAATATAGGTTTTTGGCGCATTAAATTTTGGAAATGGCCCATAAGTTTCAAAAATGGCCAATTGATTTTCAAGGAAACGGGCCATTGGCCCATGCGCCTTTCAGTCCTTCCCAACCCCTGCTCACTATCGGCTCGTGCAGTTTTGAAAACGTTAAAACATCACTCGCGCTCATATATAACTCATGAAGTGCACTCGCGTTAATGCGATGTCCTATATTAATTATGGTGTTTCACATGGTTTCTTTCTGTGCGTGTATAAATTAACATGATATTTTTTTTCAATTGATTGCAGTACATTGAACAACTTTTAAAGCGAGGCCAGTTCTTGGAGATTTTCATAGGTAACTGATGACACGAAATTGATAATTTACAATGTACTTCTCATTATCTTTCTCTGATTGAGCAACCAGCCGACCCTTCAAATTAAAAAAAAAAGTGCTCCCGAAAATTAAATTGGTTTGGCCTAAATTAGAAATACATTTCTGTAGATTTAATTGTATTTTAAAAGCACTGAGCTATTCGCTTTATGTCATTGTGTGTTGGTTATACATGTTTGTAGAGGGAAGCAGGTCAAGAACAGGAAAAGCAATGGTTCCCAAATCTGGAATGCTATCTGTAATAGTCAACGCAGTTATGGAAGGTACTGTAACTTTCCTTAAAATTACTGTTAATGTACTAGAAGTTTCTGAAAGAAAGGGAAGTGCTGCGACAGTTAGAAATACGTTTATCGGGGAAGGACGTTCGTTGCTCGAAGCGAGCTCAAAATCCAGCAAAATCGGTCTAAAACTCTCTTTAAAACCTCCTTGAA
>JAOBAY020087250.1:0-10369 GCA_025331085.2 Zoanthus sociatus
TTTTATTTTATTTTCATTTCTCCAGAAACAGGGTCGGTCGGGTCCGTGCTTCGAAAAATTAAATTGGTCTGGCCTAACATTTAATAACGTACTTGCAAACAACACTTCAATCAACTTAATGAGGCTAAGGATAACAAATGGCGTGTTGGCGGCGGGATTAACTTATTAGTGAAAATAGTCGTAATTACTTGTCTAGTCAGAAGCCCATAAGTAGGAACGAGCAACTCACATACTAGACCTATGTCATGGCTTTTTCAGGGACTGGCTTATTTTTAGTTCCGGTCCCAGAGAAATCAGACAATTCGTACAAAGTTACAGTGACTTCATTGATTAACTATGGACTCTTGCAGTGACACTAGAACATGGAAGTTGCTTGCTCCTACTTATGAGCACCTGGTCTAGTTTAATATAACATCCAAAAATCCAGCCGGCGAATGCTTTGCTTGATTTAGTACTAGTCTCTGAAATAGCAACTATGTTAATATGTAGTAAGAAAAGCGCAATGTTTTCCATCCGACTTGAGTTACATCAGCTTAAACTGCCGATATGCGACTTTTTGTCTCTGTTTGTTTGATGCTCAAGAAGCCTTAAACATTACCGCACTGTACAAAAAAAGCACTTTATTTAATGAGGGTAACATTAATTACCGATAAATCGGTAATTTACATAATGGCTCTCCCTAATTAAGAACCTCAACTAGTAGGGGGCAAACCAGTTGGCTATTTACAAAGCATGGTGAATTTGTCCTTGGGATCACCACGAGTCCGAGTCGGGGATTTGAACCCGGGTCTTCCGCATTCAAATCCCCAACTACTGAGCCACGTCTCACTCTATGCAAATATCAACGTTTCTTCTCTGCACCCTAAGTGGTACGTACGACACCATTTCTTACCACAGCAAACTGAGCCATATCATAACACTGCATGCAAAACGACGGATACTACAAGATTCCATGCCAACTATGCCCGCCCATACGTACATACCATTTAACAACTAGATATACCATTTAACAACTAGACCTCGAGGACGAATGGACTACGAGACAATAGCCCATGAGGCCGAAGGTGGAATGGGCTGTTCAAATTCGTAGTCCATGAGGGCAAGAGGTCTAATTGTTTTAGTATAAACCTGATAATCGATCAAAAGGGATGAACAAATTAAATTAGCGATGAAATACTCTGATATTAAAGCAAAACGGGGCTCATTACTGTTTTGATCTGCCATCATTTCTGTGCTAGTAGGCGATCACAAATAGACTTCTTGTAGAGTAGCCAGTCAGAATGCAGGATGCGTGTTAGACCGCTAGTAGGTTTATACTAAATCATATTACACCATACTAAACCAAACCATACTTTACAAAATTTCATGCCAGTAACACACTACCAGACATTGTTCCCTGCCTCCAAATGCTAAGCTAAGGAAACCAGTTAACAAAATATGCCAATACAATAAATAACACACATCCACGAAATACGAATAACACAAAACAATTGCTTATTAAACACATTACGGTGTTAAACAATTTTATACGCGCCTTCCAAACGGCCGTAAAGGAGCCAGTGATGTATCTTTACCAGCAAGATAAAGATTCCACAAGTTGTATGCTAGTTTTAATGCACGGTCAGATGACCCAAGGTCACCTTTCATCGTACTACCCCCGATGGATATTGTCACTTTTGTCCCACTGCGTTGGCATTCTTTTATATAACGTTCAATCAGAGAGCACTTGTACAAAAATGGATAATGACGATTGGCTGCAAAGCCACAATGGTGCGATAAATTTATTCCTGGTAACTCATCTGCAACAATAATTTTAATAGAAAAATATTATATAAGATAATCGAAAACATGCAACTTGTGTCTTGTACCTCTACGGACCCGAAATTCATGGGCGCCGCGCAGTAAAACTTAATTTCTTCATCACACAGGGACCCAAGATTCTGGGGCATCAAGATAGCAAAGTGGTGTTTCTTTCTCCTGAGATTCAGAGCCGTCAAGGGCGCCGAGGAGTAAGACGTATTTCCTTCCCACTACGGACCCGAGGTTCAGAGGCATCATAAGCGCCAAGCAATAATACTTCTTTCCCCGACTGCTACACACCCGAGGTTCAGAGCACCATTTGATAATACTTTTTTTCCCCACCACAGTGGAGTCATGAGCGCCAAGCAGTAATACTTATTTCCTTTATCACTACGGATTCGAGGGTCAAAAGGGTCAAGATAGCAAAGTGATAATGCTTTTTTCCACCACCACTACGGACACAAGGTTCAGGAGAATCACTGGTGCTAATTAGTAATACTTATTTTCCCTATCATTAAGGACCCGAGGGTCAGGGAAGTTAAGTTAGTCAAGCAGCAATAATTGTACTTCCCACCACTAGGACGTAAGGATAACCAAGAAGCATTGTTTGTACCTGAGAGTTGAGAGATTGAGGATAGCAAGCAGTAATGTTTACACCTCCCATCACTACGGGCTCGATGGTCTGGAAAGTCAAGATACCCGAGCAGTATTGTTTATACCTCCGACTACAAAGAAACCCAAAAATTGAGAGAGTCAGGATAGCATGCAGTAATACTTGTTCTTCCCACACTAAAGACCTGTAAGTTTAGAGACTCACTACATTAAAATATAAATTCTTCCTAAGCTAAATCTTTTACAAGCCTAGTGGCCCATGGCACCGGCGCTTATCTCCGGGTTCTCTAGTGTTAAGCAGATGAGAATCTTTGACTCTCCTTGGATGGGTCACTAATCCATCGCAGGTTAGTTCCCAGCAAACGCTGGGACTCATCTACCTACCCCGGAAGAATGGAAAGCTGAGTTAACTTAGGCGGAAAAAAAAGTTGCACAAAAATTCGAATCCCGGTAAACCAGGGGATCAAACTGGGGACCTGACAACCATAAGTTCTTGAGAAACAATCTCTAGTCAAATTCAGGAACAGATATAACAGTTTAACTTTACCTTTGTGACGTTGGTGAAAGAGTGGTACTATAAAACCGATAACTATAATGTCGTACTTGTGTTCAAGGCAGAAATAATCCAAAGATTTTTCATACTTTGCGGGGTCGGTGAGTTTGGAACCAGCGGAATTCTGTCCCCAATAACCAACAAGTAACTGTTTTTGAACTTCTTGTCCTGTATAAAATAATTAATCAATATGACTTAAACTGGAAACCTAATACAAATCTTTGACATGAAAATGCAGGGAATTAAAGCCCGGTCCAAGCGATATCTTATATTTTTTAAAGTATATACATGCATATAATTTCGGCCTTGGGACCACACGAAACAAGGGAGTCCGCTCACCAATATCACATTTTTCGGAAACTGCACGCTATGGTGGATTTTCTGAATCCTCCGACTGCACAGATTCGTATAGACAGCCGAAACTGGATGTTTTTTAATTTACTGACGTCATGAAGTTGTGTTCAGGATGTTTAAAAATCAGTATCTAAATAAGAACAAATTCAATTCCTCAAAGCTTTTGCGTGTTCGTGTGGATGGATGAATCTCAAACTGGAAAAAAATGATGGATTCGTGGGGTTTTACGCGGTTCAACCTAGCCTGATTCGGATTCACGTTCGTGGATCTCATTGATTCAGTCAGGCAATGCTGCACAATTCTTTTTAAACAAAATCATTTTAATTTTTATACTTTTTTTGACTGATCACCATTTGTACATTGTACACCATTTAACATTGCTTTCTTAAAAACTGACTTAAAAAAAATAATAAAGAAAAAGTTCAAGATTTAAAATTGTTTTGGTTTTTAAAATCAGTTTTAGTTCTCACGTTATTTAAATAAAATGTTGTGGAGTAATTTTCGATCTTACTTTAATGTTCAACCCCGCCCCATATATGGTAACTTGCGGCAATTTTTATTCCGGATCCCAGGTACTGGATTCATGATTTCACATCAGTTGATTCCGAATTCCAAAAGCAAACATTTCCTGGATTCCAGATTTCGGGTTTCCCTGTATGTGGCGATCAGTTGATCTTCGTTGATAAATTGTCTTTAGTTGAGGCCAATATACTCAATGCTTTAATGAATTTACAACAGTTTGTGAGTTAACAACAAACTGAATAAAGTTGGCTCTAGGCTAAGTAGAGAACCTCATAAACCAACAAAAAAGGTTTTAGATAGGAATATAAACTGTTCGAACCTACTACATGCTTTTTAATAAGAATCAGTAAATTTTTCCAGGGCTCATATATTGTTCTTAATATTTTGGCTGTCTCAGCCTCAATTTGTTCTTACATTGTTCTTATTTCTGTGAGCGGTTTGAAATGTTAAGAAGACAAGACATTGAAAAACAACGCTGATTTTCTGTATTTTGAGGACGTCTATCTAATACATGAATTAATACCTTTGTCATTTGGAGAATAATAGATATAATAATAAACGAGAAACGGAGCTTCCATGATTATACTGTACACATTGCGAACGTAAATTACCAGATTCCGTAAAGTTTCAACTAAAAACATTTTCACCGCTTATTTATTCAACAGCCTTAGCCTGAGCTTGTTCTTAAATCTTTCTTAATTCAGTTTCGGCTAATCCGAGTTTCATGCTATGTTCTTATAAAGTTCTTCTTATTTAAAAAATGTGTGTACGTATATGGTGAAAGTTCATATGATCGTTGACATTGTTACACTTGTTGACCAGATGAATTATATTGCTAACGCTCCGGCAAAATGTGAGCAACTTGAACTAATTGTGGCGTTTAACAAATACGAAAAATCCACAAACAATTTTGTTAAGCATTCAAGAAAAGCTGACCCTGTCTAAATTAAGAGTTCTATACGTACCTGTCGTGACGCTCTTCGATAATTTTTAAAAACAAATTCGCCACGGCGAGGAGTTACTCTTTAATTTCAAGATAAATCTTTGGCATTTGATTATGGTATCTTCAAGAACGTGATAACAATTCTAACTGTTTCTTACCTTTTGAAGATTGAGCACATTTGCAGGAGTTAATAGAAAGAAGCAAAGTTACCAAAGCAATGCCAAATGTTGTCACAGTTGATTTCATATTTAGGACAGTCAAATAAAAATATCAAATTAAGACTAACTTGATGTACTCAAGCCACAAGTCAGAATAATATATAAATTACGTCTAGCGAGCCAAATGAATGCACATCTTTCAAAGTAGCTAGGCTCAGCCAAAGGTAGCCATTTATAAAATACTGCATGGCGATTAAATAAGGAAACACGATTCTTTCCTAAACAATCCTTAAAAGGCAAACCGTTGACATCAAGAGACCCACTAAAAGTGAAATAGTAATATTGTGGATCAATTATATAATATTAGGGAAACAAGAGACATTAATTCATGCATGTACTTATACATTAGTTATAAATTATTCTTTTCATTTCCAAGTACATAGCATGTCAATAGAATACACAACAAATCACTGGCATTTCTTTTTCCTTTTTACTACAAATGTTTAAGGTTTTAAACCCGGGGAAGGGAGGGAGGGGATGTACTCGCCCACTTGAGGTATACAGGTACGTGCCGCCCTATAGGGTATGGGTTACGAGCTCTAGAGTCTGGGATAGGTACTTTGGAAACATAAATGTTTACATTAGTATTAATCCAATAAATGTAAAGTAACCTCGGAAAAAAAGGTTATTTTGCTAATATGTCATGATATGTACTCATGATTTCGTGAAAGAAGTCAGAACTTACATTTTGTATTGATTTATCTTTCATAGATATAATGTAGTGGAACAAACTTGAGTTATCAAATAAAGAGAAATTCGAGTTTACCTTGAGCACTTTCCTTATAGATTCAGTTTTAATCTTGACTAAACTGTCGTGCCCGCAGCGCTAGTTATTAGGTATTTGGATTTTGTTGCGTGCTGGTGATATTGTAGGTCGTATATAATCACTTTTTTATGCGAAATTTGTTAAACTTTATTGTCAATAAAAGCTTAAAAATAAAGTTTTTGTTAGATCTATATTGCTCTTGAAATAAAGTGATTCTTAAAAAACACATGTATAGGAACTAAATTTTGCAAACTGTCAACCACATATGGCAGACTGAGAGCCGCCACGCCAGGATATTGGTTGGGTAACCGAAAATTACTTATTTACTTAGCATAGGCCAATATTTTTTATTTATAAATATTGTGGCACAAAAGAATAGATTTTTTATTAGCTGACAAACAATGATGAAAAATTTTTTTTTTACGATTTTTTTTACGAGTTTTTTTTTTTATTTCTTTGTGAAGTGATGGAAATAGAAACAGTCGTTGCACTTGTAGATAAAAGAGTATAATAATTCCTGTCTAGACAAACGATTTTTTTTTCTTGTCAACAAAAACTTGTCAAGGAAAAATTGCTCGTGTACTGAGAAAGGGCTTAAGTCAAAACTAGTTTATTACTAGTATTGTTGCTATGGCTGTTGAAGAGTGTCAAATCGATTTGTACTCAGCTGTAATACGCGTTTAACATCTAATCATATCATTGGTCGCAAATTTTTCCCTTTGGGTGGAGATATTCTTTGGATCTGACTACTGCTCTCCGAAATCTCGACTAATGACGAAATCAATCCACTAAATCTCGGATCAAGAGCAGCGTTGTATTTTACTGGCAACCGCGTTTGCACGTTTGCGTCTTTATTTATTAGCGAAGGCAGACACAAATCAGAACCCTTTCTTGCCCTACTGTTCAACATAGCTTTCCCGTGTTTCTTTGTAACACTAATTGGTGGAAATGCCAAAGACCCAGCAGCTTTGACTTTGCTGTCTTTTAACTTAGCTCGAATACTTCGTTTTTCTTGATTAGCGTGTTTTTGTCTTGCTTCTTGTTGCACCGCCATGAGTTTTTTATTTTTCTCAAGTGTTTCTTTTCTTTTTTTGATTAAAATGTGAACAATGTTGTCGCCGTCAAGTTGGTGGTTAAAAAGGGTCGCTCTCTTTTCTTGATAAAGTTCCTGAGCATTTCGTGTAAATGTATCCATCTTCCTTGTCCTTTAGTTATCTCTGTTGACCGTTTTCAGATCGTTGGCTGTGATCTTATACACTGATGTACAATGTAGGAAAATTTTTTCAGTCTTTGTACAAAAAGATCTCGTTACCTAGATAGATTTTCACTTAACTCTTTGCAAACAATCTTTGATCTAGACACGGTCTACCAACCCGTACATTCTTTTATATTTAGAATTGCAAGCTTAGTGTTGCAGAAATGTTAAAGTGTTGTTGTCAAACTGTTATGTACTCTAATCTTAAATATTTTGAATCAGACTATCGTTGATTGACGGCTTTAACTCTTAGAGTCCATTGTCTTTTAATACTAACATAAACAAAATTTTATAAAATTGAATTCGGCAAATGAGGTGAAGACAAATGCAGTTGCCATAGAGTTAAACAAAGATCATTTACATTTCTACTTTTAATTGGCAAAAGTAATTATTCATCACGCCTTGGGAACACAAATCTTTACAAAACAATTACGCACATATCATAAACCCTTTTCACGACACAGCGAAATGTTTGATTTATTCCGAAAAGGAACTCAATATCAAATTTGTCACATCTAAATTAGTAAAACTGCCAGTCTCCGCCGTTTCTCACCGTCCGCTGGATTTCAACCTGTTTCCTGAATATATATATATAAAAAACCCGTTCACCATTTTTATTTCGTCCCATAATCTTTCCTTAGGATCTACCACTGCTATTATCATTTCTTCGGCACCGAGCACAGACAAATGACTTGCCAAACGGGAGTATCTCTCTTTACCTTCGTCCATCGGGCCATAATATATAAATCAAAACACAACACCTAATAGCCATTATAGTCATTACTGTCTTCCCACACGCGCCACATGGATCTATCTTGCTCCAAGCTATCCCTTCTTTTCAGCTGCTCACCACTACTTTTATCTTCCCGAGGTTAACCTTCATCCCTTTTCTCTCAAAAGCCTCTTTTTCGATCTTTGAAACTTCTCACTTAGTTCCTTTATTTTCTCGTTTACCAGAGCTAAATAATCAGCATATAGAATTTCCTTAATCAAACTTTCTTTCTTTTGCACTCTCGGTGATTCCATCAACCACTATCGCAAAAACCTCTTGCATTTTTGGTAAGATAAACAAAGCATCAGTCGTTGTATGCCTTTCCTTGCTACAAAGAAAATATTTTGTTGTTTAAAGTAAAAAACTAAATCTTTTTCCAAATCCAGTGGCTCATTTGAGCGGTTGTTTATTTTCAGTTTCCATAGTGTTAAGCAAGTGAGAGTCTTTGAATACCCCTGGATTGGACACTAGTGACTAGTCCATCCGTAGATGATAGTACTTCGAAAAGATGGAAAGCTAAGTTAGCTTAGGCGGAAAAGAAGGTCACACAAATATTGAAATCTCGGCATGAAAACCCAGGGATCGAACTGAGGACCTTTTAGCTGGAAGGCAGAGATATTACAAACTGTGCCAATCACGTTCTCCCTTTTTGAGCTAGTGGCTATACAAAACGTAAAAAGCTGGATTCTAAAATTTCGACTCGTGTACTGGTCCATCATTAGTCCTATCCGTCGAAGTATCACAAGTAAAGAAACTAAAGATAGCACATGCGTACTACAGTAAACATAGGTTTAACGAGTTGCTATGGGACTGCACAACTTATTTGGATATTTCTAGAATTCTTTAAACGAAATCCTTGATAATTGCCAACGAGACAGCCGAGGGAAGAAACAAACTTTTAGTACGCGCGGCCACCAATTTTCCCGCCGAATTTTCCCGCTCTCAAAACGTGACAGCGGCGACCGCAATGTTTGCCTGGCTGGTCAACAATTTGTTGACCAGACGGGGAAAATTTAATTTGAATTCATTTAGGAGACCTTGATTTAGCCAATGAGAGCGCGCATTTGAGTCGAAAACGCAGTAGTAGAATAACAAAATAATATATAATCTGTCTTGATAATGTAAAGAAAAATAGCTCGGTTTTCATACACATGATACAGTGCATTTGGTGTTATGCATTTAGAAACTAATCTATGCATTCCATTCACGTTATTTTTGATGATTTTAGCTATAAGAATACAAGTGGTTGTAATTGATATCTACAGAGTGCGTGTCAACATTTAAATAATTTCAAATCATACATCATTTATATCTTTTTTTGTCAATTCATTCGGTTGATAATTTTCTTCCTGCTTCCTTATTTTTGAACAAATATGTAGACTTTTTTGCGCGCACCGGTAAGTGAAGTGAGCAGAAAGTTGCCTTTTCAAATTTATAGTTCTGTCTTGTTTTGTGTGGTTCAAGCTGTAAATTTGGGCTGCTTGTTTAGCGTAATGCATGGTAAGTGTCGAACATAATAGCATTGCTCAGTCGTTGATTATGCAACACTATTACTTTCCCAAAAGTGTTGACAAAAATCATTGCCTCTTATAGCAACTATTCGTTACGAGTTCTTATTTAATTCAGACACATGGCCATAGATACAGTAATGTTGACCAACTAATGACTGTTAATTCAACAGTTGGTAAGTAAGCAAGTAAGGATTGTGATCGCTGCGTAAGTGGGAAAACTAAACGTTAGAATATGCAACTTATTGCTCATTGATGATTTTACAATACCGTTTGTATGCCATGACTTTAAAATGAATACGTATTGTGCTACGTACAAAAAATATAAAATAAATCTAGTCAGTAAAAAGTGTATTGGCTTAAAGCGTTGAGGAAAGAGGATGGGGAATATGATGAGTTATCTATTGAGAGGAAATAGGCTTCTATGATATTCTTTAGTTAAAATTGTTGATGTACTAAAGCTAAAAACTGTAAATATTGTTGTACATTTGCACGTATACCTCGACTAATGTAACAAAAACAATTAATTTACATCTATTGTTATTGCATGCTGTTAGCTGCTGGACATTCACGTTTTCACATGACACGAATCTGGGCGAAGACTATGCAATTGACTCTCTAATTTTGCTTTTTTCTTAAGTATTCTATGGAAATGTTCCTGACGTTAAAATTAATGCCCATACAGATCCTTTGTTTGTACAATATAAAATATTTTAAAAATGACGTTCTCCCTGATTTGTTCAAATGTTTTCCCCAAGAAGTCAAATTCATTCATATAGAACAAGAAACTCAAGTTCGCTCTTTCTTCTGTAGAACTAACAACACTGACGTTTGCGATTCGTTTCCAATTACCTATCTTATTTTTAAAATAGCTAAATTTTAACATTAAAAATACGGAGAGCATCTCTCTTTTTAAGACCAAGATCAAAGCACTTCTTTTGAACTAAATTTTCCTCCTTATCGTATTTTGTGTGTTGTGTGTCTTTTTCAGTCTAAACTATTCTTAATCTTATTTAAACGTCTGCAAGCTAGCATTGTATAAATAGATATTCAGGGAACCCACATC
>JAOBAY020087261.1:0-10369 GCA_025331085.2 Zoanthus sociatus
AACCGTTTGGTTTAAACAAAAGAGCGGCCGTTTTTTTTGGTTGAAATTTCTATGCTTTTCATATATTTTTTCTCGCCAAGACTTTTCTGGCAATTCGCTACTGCTGATTTCTTCATCACTACTATCAGTCTCTTCTTCATCACTTGTTTGTTTCAATTTTTCTTCTTCTTCTCGTTTTTTCTGCAAACGTAATGATCGTCTGAGCTCTGTCATTTTTCAACAGCATCCACTTGCTCAAGTGTAGAATATTTGGCTTTTATGCAATCTGGAACTGCTGGAGCCAAATCAATAATAATACCGTGTGTTGTGTCAGTAGCATGCAACCACTGTTCCAATTGTTGAGGATCTTGAATACGTTTCAATTCGTGCAAATTTTTGGCATAAGTAGTGTAAGAAAAACGGCTCATGTCTATCAAAGTATGATAACGTTTGAAATCACTGTAGCCTTTAATTATCATTCCTAGAGCTGTCAAAACAGAAACTATCAAAACACCTAAGGTTTGTTTTTGCTGCATGGTTGCTGTTAAAACATTTCCAGCCAAAATACCACACGCTGTTATGAAAATTGTCAACACATTTAGTAATGTGTGTTCTTTTTTGAGTTTCAAATAATGAGCACGTCGAGCCCACCAAAAAGCGTGATATTGTTGATGAAGTTCTGACTTGTGTGTTTCCAATTTCATTATACTCGAGGTTGCAAAGCTCCGGCAGGTAAACGATCTGGTGTGGCACGTGTAGAAGATCTACTAACTGAAGGAGGTCTTCCGTCTTTATACACTGTGGTAATGGTGTTTGTATGAGTCACGGATTGAATGTTTCTATTGGCTGCATTGTTTTCTTGTTGGTCGTGCAATTGACCCAGAACATCACGCAAAGCGGCCTGGTCCAAACGACGACCTCTTCTTCGTCTTCTTCTTCTACGATTATCATCATCGTCATCACCTTCATCACCACCATCATCACCACCACCACCACCACCACCGCCACCATCTCCACCACCACCGCCTGCACCTCCTGCACCTGCAGGATTCGGTGTACTGGCACGACTACTCGGATTCAAACCACTACCAGGCGGACCGCTAGGAGGTCCTGACGAAATACTACCAACATCGCTGCTGCTACCACCATTGCCACCATTTCGTCGTCGTCGTCTTGCAGCACCTCCTGCAAATCCCACACCTGAAGGACCTGCAGTACCCATTGTGGTCACAGTTGATGTGCCTGCACCCACACGTGAAGACAATGGACGATTAAGCAAACTACTGCCCACTATTGATAAATCATCGTCATTGTCATCGGCAGCTGTTGAAGATAACATGGGATTACCCACACCCAACAATCCCGTTTCTTGAGGTTCGTCCAAAAAACCTGTTTCTGGTTCCGATTCTTCTACTCTTCGAGAACTTGGAAGTGTTCTTCCATTGCCGCGTATTCTCACACCTCTACCGCGACCTCTTCTTCTCCCACGACCTCTTGCAGTGCCTTCTTCATACCAACGTCTTTGTGTCTTGCCTGCATGAGTTGTTCGCATCCAAGGCATTATCACTGTACTCTTAATCGCAATTCACGCAAATTCACATTAATGTTTGTAGTTCCAACGATGTGAAATCTAAGTTCTTTACCAATGGGTTTTGTACCGTCAGCTGCTTCAGCTGGTACAGTTATTTTGATAGCATGTTGCCCTGTATAGTCGCGATATATGCTGCTTAGCGTGGCAGCACCTATTGCTTTTATGGTGTCGTTGTCAAGCTTTACAGACACACCCAAACGTGTACCTGTGTTGAATGGTGACGAAGCTTTATCCAAAACTATTTCAACAAATTTGAATTCCAGCACTGAACCATCTTTTATTCGTAATCCAAAATAGGCACCATCTTTCAACCCATAAGTGTGATTCATAAATTGAGGATGATCATCAGTCATGTGCCCATCAAAAAAACGAACAAATGTATTAGATGCACCAGTCCAACGTACTAGATGACTCACAAGTTCCAGTAAATGGTTTCTGTCCACACCATTTGAGTTGTAATAACTTTCTAGATATCTACGTCTCTCTTCTGCTTGTGTTTTTTGGGTATTGATTGTTGCCATTTGCCTGGCATAATCTGGAGCAAAATAGTTGCCTTTACCGATGTCACCTTTCCAAAACAACATGTCAGACATGACTATCATCACCCTTTTAATGCCTTGCTTGCGAGTCACCGTGAATCTAAAATTCAAATCTGCGAGTGTTGAGCCTGTTTCAAAATGAATTTTCACAATCTTCCAATATCCATATTCCAAAATATCAGTCACACCACCTGTCAATCCCACACTGTAAGCATCTTTACTATGATCAATGTCATACACAAGAATTTGCATGACATACTTCTTGTTGATCACCAATTTTGACTTGGATATTGTAGCAGTCATATAGGTGCTTGCATTTGTGCTCACCCATATGTTGTACTCCCCCCATCCATCTATCCATGCATCATGAACGAGTTGATCTGTTTCGTCTGTTGATGAATCGAGGGGTTTAGTCATTGCAGGCACGTACATGTCATCAATGTTTCCAGGTGAAAAGTTTCGTGCTTTTAGTGAAAAATCAGGATTTTTCATTATGCTGGATGGACGCTGCACCATTTCTTTTCCAATTGCATTATTGACATAATCTTCAATTTCTTGCTTTTGCAATACTTCTCGAAAATCCAATGCAGTCCATAGTTTTTTACTTCTGTCAAGGAGTGTTGACAATTCCAACTTGATAACATTATCAAGACTTATCGATGCAACGAGATTGTTGTTAAGAATTTCAAAACTACCATCAACATCTACATTAAAATATTTAAGCTTGGGATCCCTAGCTCCTTGGGGTCCTTGAGGTCCCGCTGGTCCTTGAGGTCCCGCTGGTCCTTGTTCACCCTTGTCTCCTTTTGGTCCTTGAGGTCCTCGAAATCCTTGCAAACCAGTTTCACCTTTGGGTCCTTGCACACCAGAAATACCTCTTGGACCTTGTACACCTTGTGTACCAGTTTCACCTTTAGGACCAGCAGGTCCTGTTGCTCCGTCATTGCCTTTAGGTCCCTGAGGTCCAGCTTCTCCTTTGGGTCCTTGGAGTCCAACTTCACCTTTGGGTCCTTGAGCTCCATCATCTCCTTTAGGTCCTTGAGGTCCAACAACTCCTTTGGGTCCTTGAGGTCCAGCAGGTCCTATGGGTCCTTGAGGGCCTTGAGGCCCAGTAGTTCCTGTGGATCCTATTTCTCCTTTTGGACCTGCAGGTCCGGTTGATCCTGTAGGACCTGCAGGACCTGTATTTCCTTTAGGTCCGGCAGGTCCTGTTGCTCCATCATTACCTTTAGGTCCTGGAGGGCCAGCATCTCCTTTTGGTCCTTGAGGTCCAGCAGCTCCTTTGGGTCCTTGAGGTCCAGCAGGTCCCGTGTCTCCTTTTGGTCCTTGAGAGCCAGGATCTCCTTTGGGTCCAGGTACTCCTTGAGCTCCTCCAGAACCCGTCAATAAACTAGCTAATTGCTGTTCAGAATATACTAGACTCATCTTATCAAAGCTACTCTCAAAATGGCTTTAGGACCGATGAAGTCGCTCACTTTTATTTTGAGAGCAGGCACCCAGACTTTGTTGTATTGACATTGCAATGGTGCTTTCACAATTCTAAATTCAAGCTTGCCTCCTACATTCATGTCTTTATCAAATCCTTCAGCTGACAAAGGTGTATCAGTTGTATGACCATCTGCCCAAACGACATGTTGAAACACCTTCATCATACCCGATGTTGTGCCGTCACGTTCCATACGAAGATACATGTTTGTGGCTTCACCCGTGTAAGGTAATTTTAAAACGTAATCTCCACCAGCCGTGAATTCTTGTTTAGTATTCCAAAAAGGTTCCATATTAAAAATGACGTTTAGCTGATTCTAGCAGCTTATATCTGCAAAACAGTGTATCGGTAGTTCGTGTTTTAAAATGTTGTAAAACAACCGACACGTATCATCTCCACCTGGATGGAAATCCATCACCAAATAACCAAAAGGTCTTGACGTTGCTTGACGATAAGCTTCCAAAGCTTCTTTCCATACATCTCTTCCAAAACTTTGGTACAACAAATTACTGATACCTATTTTGTCGCGAGGATTGTTGAATGCCACAATATAGTGGGCATTTCGTGAAATAGTCTTTGCATATCGGCCAGGTGGAAACAAATCTTGACATAGATACAATACACTAATATTACGATGATGTGAATATTTACTGAACAAATCCATAATATCTGTAGCATTGCTTGCTTCTTTCATGACATCATCCAATACTAGCAAACCACCATTCGTTTTACTGAACCACTTATCCAAATCCTCTTCTGAAGGAATTGTGTCGTGATGAAATTTGACTCCTTGTTTTTTCAATCTGTCAAATTTGGATTGCCAAGCACCATGCACATAATGAATATTGTGAGGTACTTTTTCAAAATAAAAATC
This sequence comes from Zoanthus sociatus, assembly GCA_025331085.2. NCBI lineage: Eukaryota > Metazoa > Cnidaria > Anthozoa > Zoantharia > Zoanthidae > Zoanthus > Zoanthus sociatus. Next base: position 4,470 of record JAOBAY020087261.1, read on the forward strand.
AATGTCTTGCAAAAGGCGCATGACAAATTCCGTTTTACCAGCCCCCGAAGGACCCGCCACAATGATAGTAGTCGGAGACAAAAACACTTTCCAAGTCATTTTAACAACTGCTTTATTTCAAATCACTACGTTTACTTTTAACAATTTTTTTGAGACGTCGTTTTAACCATTTAGCTATCTTAGCATCATACTTAACATAGTTTTTATTAAAGTCTTGCAAAAAACGATCCATACTTTTGCCCCGGCTTCGATCAGCCAAAAATTTTAAAGCATAATGACCACATGTAGCACTATTTATCGGTTGCAAGCTTTTTCTATTACGTTCCATTCTTGTCCATTGCTCTGTAATCCATACTTCAATGTCTGAATTAGGATAAAACTTCAAAGGTAAGGCATAACTGTCCATTTTCTCACACACATTCCCATGCGTCCACAGTGCTATCCAATGCATTCCTTCTTGACCTGATTTGTCTGTGTTGACAATGTATCCTTGAGGTTTAGAACGCTTAGGACGATTTGGCAACTTGTCTGCTGGATACACTCCGGCAAAGAAAGGTTTTAGTTTCTTGTCTTGTTTGGCCAAAGCTGTCAATTGACGGTTGCTGAGCGGTACAAACTCCATCTAGTTGAGCACGTCGTACAAAATGGCACCTTGTGGATTGATTTTCAAAATGTTTTCAAATTCACCCCACACCAAAACAATGAGGGTTTGGTTGGCATTGGGTGCTCCAAATTGAATTTCCAGTCTCAGACTTCCACGCTGTTTCAAGTTAAGCATAGGTCCGTCAGCTTTACTGTTCGCTGTGTTATCAAAAGCAAACAATGTGCATTGCTTTCCTTGCCCCCACATTTCAGGCCTGAGCATGCATTCTTGACCTTTATCTAGAAATCCTGTTGCGTCAATAAATCGGTAATAACCCGCCATGTCTTGAGCATCGGTATTATGGATGAGTTCTAGTGTACGGTAAGGATACTCCTCACCATTGACCAGCTGTTTGACAGTTTTCACATTCCATTTCTCAAAAGAGTAAGGATGGTGTGTCAAATTTCCATTGAAACAATTCTGATGCAAGATTCCCACAATCATACGGTCTGGAATGCGGTTGCCAAAAATATTGTCTTCGGCAAACAAAAGCTGACCCCCATCATGCGTGTAAGTACGAATCTCACTACGCACCATAGGGTATTCCAGCATAGACCCTCTACTGTGTCTGGCTGCTGAAATTTGCTTGAATAGTGTGTCTTTCAAATCCACTACACACAAGTGGAACGTGATGTCAATGTCTGTCTGATCAAACAAGGGTGTTATAGCAACACCGTCAATGAAAAAAGCCGGGTTGTTGAAGTATATGGTATATACTTGTTCTATGTTGGGTGGATACACACGGTCATTGTGAAACATCTCAATGTTAGGCTGGAAAAAGTACTGACGTACGGCACCACCCACAAATTTTGCACCTGCTGCTTTAGTTTCATACAAAGCTGCTCTTTCTGAAGCTGGCGAAGCGGTGAATTGAGCATTTGGGGCATCTTCTAATCCAGTAAACTTTTCTGCTGTCATTTCTCGAGGCATGTTAAGGGGTGAAAAACCTGTAGCTGCATTTCTGGGGTACCATCCTTCAGGATACAACACGGTACTTCCTTCATCTGGTGTGTAGTTGAGCAAATTTGTAAAGTACCAACGATAAGGATATGTGTCATTTTGAGGATTGAGCAATGTTCCATTCCAATGGGCTGTAAACTGACGAATCATAGTCTGGGGCAATCCAATGACTGGGTTGACATTGTCGTTTCCATTAGCAAGAAGATCTGCTCTGGCACCAGTATCCAATTTTTGAAATCTTATTTTGAACTCAAAATAAGAATGGTACAGTGAAATCCATTTGTCTGTGGATGGGATGGTGATCGTATAGGGTGTGATGTTTTTGCTTGAAGCCGTAAAAGGCATGTGGCCTTTCGAAATGATTGTGTCATCTGTTGGCGGTAAACGAAACACTTGCACCGTGTCCGGAGCACCGGGATGTGTTTGAGAAACCCCTATCATCGTCGTCTTCTTCCTCCTCTTCTACGACGCCTTCGTTTAGTTTTGCGTAAGCTCGCCAACATGCGGGCTTTTATAAGCCCAGGGAGGTTAAACCTTCCTCCCCGCATGCCTTTAGGGGCATGCCGAAATCGCGGTCTGGTTGCCATAGGTCTATAGCGTCTGAGCACCATCATCCAAAAATATCGCGGACACGTTTAGCGACTCTACTCTTTGCCAAGTGTTTTGCTGCTTTGCGTTTCACGCCACGTTTCAAGCTCTTTTTAAAGGCTCCAGCTGCTCGTCGTACGACTTTCTTTCCACCCATTGCTTGCACTGCATCATTCACTGCTGCATTCAATACTGATTTTGCTTCAGGTATGACCATCTGAGTCAAACCTTTACCTCCTTGATAAGCATGATAACGTCTTAAACTCCCCCCACGCATTGTTTTTTTCAGGGGGTGATATCGTCTCAAGCTTCCACCACGCATGACTGACTCTTTTCTTTATCCTTTGCTTGTTTTTATACTCATCCCATATTTACAAACGTCAAAGTCAAGACTGTAGGTTTCATGGCTTTAGAAAGATCGACCAATGTACCATCGGTTTCTGATACTTGCACATGAATAGTATCGATGTCTTTACTACGAACAGGCAAATACTGGAGATGAATGGGTTCGTAGTAAACTGAATTACCTCCTTCTTCACGGTAAGGTACTTGGCGCAACAAATCTGTCATTTTGTTTCCTATGATTGCACTGCTGGCGACATCTGAATAGATGTGAAATGTTCTGTTCACTGAAGCAACAACATTGTTGAAAGCCTTGTTCAAATTAATGAAACGCCAATTAGCGCGCACACTCAATGCTACATTCACATTACCAGCTGAATCCGTGTACATTTGCCAATATTCACTTTTATTATTTTTGTCCACCATTACATTGGTTGCATTGTACACTCGACCAGTGTATGGATATTTTGGATACGTTTTAAAATTGTATCCTGTACCAGTACTTGCTGTGTAAATGTTAGGTTCTGCAATCAAATTTGGACCAATGACAAATCCTTTTTCACTATTGGAAATCCATCCCATGCTCAAAGCCAATTCTTTGTTTAAACGAAATTCGGGTGTTCCACTTGGTCCATTCACATAGGTGTATGAACTGTCCAGCACCAATTCCAAATCATTTCCTACATTTTCCCAGCGTGCTTGAATGTACGTTTTCAACAAAGGATTATTTATCATGCTCCTACCAGAAGGAGTGGTGGAGGTGCCTCGTTTGTCCACCAAATCCTTTCCCAAAGATTCTTGAACCATGGAATCATAAAGAAAACCCACAACCATTTTCATAAAATGTTCACCGTCTTCAATAGACCATTCGTTCAATTCTTCCACATTCAAATCTTTCACATGTAAGTTTGTCACTGAACCAATTTGTGTAAAATACACATTAGTAACCAAAGCCGACGTAAGTTCATTACTGAATAATCTATTTTTCAAAGAAGGTGTCACTTCTGGCAAAGAAATGCTGCTTAATGCCACCCACCAATCACCTTCCAATCGTATAGGTACAGGCAAACGCACTTTGTAATCTGACGAAGTGTTGTTAGGAAACTCTTTAGTCGGGTCACTAATCAAACCCACGGGGAACGAAGTGTTGTTGAAACTCATGCTGCAATATCTTGACGATTAATCCAACTGTTGTATTTAGCAGGCCAACCTTTCCACTTGACGTACAAACGATTGCCTCGACGTCTCAACACTTTCTCCACACGCCACAACGTTTCGTCGTCTGCCCTCACACGTTGCAGTTCTTGTTTATAAAATGTACCTTCTATGAGAGTACCATCAAATTCCTCTATTTTATAAGTTTCAGGTGATCGAGGATCTACTTCTCTAACAATGAACACTTCTTCAGTCCACCCTGGTAAATACCCTTTTTTGAATGGACGCACTTTCTCACACGATCTCCGACATGAAACTGGGGTTTTCTTCTAGGTTTCTCTTGACCATACAATTTAGTCCAAATCCTACTTTCGTCTTTTTTAGTCACATCTTTTGGAGCCATGCCAATGCTACGATGAAATGTTGCATTGTAACCCTTTATCAAATCTTGCAATACGTTGATATATTTCAAAGTATTAGCGGCCGTGAAATAACGATACATGCGACTTTTCAATGTTCGATTAAAACGTTCCACCAAGCTTGCTTTAGCATCTCCATGTGTTGAAAAATGATGAATATCATGTTCTTTGAAAAATTTCTGTAATGGTCCATTGTAAAATTCTTTGCCACGGTCTGTTTGAAGTCTTACAGGTTTACGCGGATAAGCTCTTTTCAAAACATTGCGAAACGCTTTCACCATGTTTGCACTTGTTTTTTCTTTCAAAGGCTCCGCCCAGGCATGTTTCGACAAAGCATCCACAATAGTCAAAATGTATTTATTACCTCCATTTTTTCGTGACAATTTTTGCATGTCGACCAAATCGGCGACCCATTGATCATCAGTTCCCCACACCAATACTTGACGTGTAGCGAAAGAACGTGGTACTGGTTTATGCAATGTATATGCAAAATCCTGTTCCAAAGCTTTTTTAGCTTGTTTCAAAGTAATACGCTTAGCTTTTGCAAATCTACGAAGTCCGCCTAAACTACCTGGCTGTGCAGGATCTCTGTATTCTCTTGCAAGTTTATCAGACATGGTCAAAATAAAAATAAATCCCACCTATTCTCAACCAGTAGCACAGCAAATCCCAAAAGCTCGGTACATCTTAAGGATACTTCCTTTTTATTTCCATAATGCGCCAATAAGTATCTTGTGACTCAAAACGAAGAGTCAGCCAGCGTACATAAATCATATAATGACACCAATGAAGCGGTTTCACCATACGTTTGTCATCTCTCATCAATTCATAAACATCGACATGTGTATCACAATCCACATTTGTAAGTGGAACACGTTCAACTAAATTTCGTGGAACAAGACGTTTTGACCACCAACGCATCCAAAACCACCACCAACGTTGATTCATGATTACTTTTGCTAACTTTTTAAAATTAACAAACTTATAAAGGTTCAAAAATGGGTCTCAATCTCATGATTTCTCATTCACAGATCCATTCAGACAGCACTTGTGACAATGGAGAACTACTTCATCTGATTAAAGTCATTTCTGAGTACCAAATGCGAAAAGGAAAAGCTCAAATATACTACTTCCATTATGTGTGTTGTTCCAACAAAAAGAGTAAAGAAGTTCTCAGAGGTTGTACTTCATTAAATGAAGTAAACAACACAGGTATTCGTCCACGCCTTTCTCATCAGTGCGATATTGGCTGGCGATTCATAAAATATTTTAATAAAATACAACAAATCAAAAATCCGAGGGTTGGATCTGCGCTGATTATCATGCCGATTCTCAAGAAACTCACACCCTCCGTTGGTTGGAAGGACCTCATTGGTAAACTAGCAAGGTACTTTTTAAAAAACTCTTATAATTTTGTCAGCGGTTTGTGTTTTTTCAATTATAAAAATTTTGTTTTTTCAAATTTGTTCATTTGTTATCATGTCTTTGTGTTGGGATTATCATTATGTTCCATGGGAGCGATTCATCAAAAAATTCAAGAATCACCAACAATTGTTGCATTGTCGCAAAGATCTTTTGGATTATTTACGGTTGCTGAAACCCACAGACGGAAGAGACATTCAAAATTTTGTACGCTGTGTGCCAAATGAAAATGTCAAAGCTGATGTGTTGGAAGAGTTGCTTCATTGCAGACCTCACAATGAAATGTCTTCATATCACATGATGATATATTAATCGCGAGTTTATGTAAGAATATGTCAATAGGAATAAGAAAGAATAGACAAACATTATAA
>JAOBAY020087272.1:0-18316 GCA_025331085.2 Zoanthus sociatus
GCACGAGTTGTGTTGAATTATTTCATGAATATGGTGTTGAAAACTGTAAAATAGAACTTATTGTCGTATGTAAGTGTGAAACAAAAGATGAGTTCTTAAGAGAAGAAGGCAAGCACATCCAAAACAATGAGTGTGTGAATAAGGTTATATCAGGAAGAACACGCGAGGAGTATTTAGATGATAGAAAAGACTATATTAGACAGCAGAGTAGAGAATATCGAGAAGAACATAAAGAAGAACTTAAGGAAAAGCATAAAATGTATCATCAAAACAATAGAGCACAAATACTTGAACGAGTTAAGCATCATTATGAAAATAACAAAGAACATTATAAGGAATACAAGAAGCAATGGTATTTGAAAAAGAAAGAAACAGTTGTTTGTATTTGTGGTGCAACTGTACTAAATAAATGCAAAAGAAAGCATGAAAGAACACAAAAGCATCTTGATTATTTAAAATCACTGGAACAAGATTAATAATGTTATCAAAATAACATTATAAATCACCTTTACATTTTGTTTTTAATTTTTGTTATTTCTCCCTTCATTGATGTCATATCTTTTTTCATTGTTTTAACTAAATCTATAACCCAAATTCTAGACATCATTTGCATTGTTTACTATTATTAGACATTTGGGCCCTGTTTTGAAAATCAATAAATAATTGTGTCTGGCAAAGGGTACAAACCCCTTACATTCGAGGATGCCCTTTAGAGCATTAAATGGTAATACCGTAGTTGAAGGAGTAAGTGCCTATGATCGAGAAATCGTACGCCTCTTTTTCAAAGAAAAGCTCTTGCACTGGAATATTTTCAAAGAACTCTCAGTTTAACTTTGTTGTAAATATTTATTGAAAACCACTGTAAACTGAACTAATTTTAACAATGTTTTATGATTACAACACCGTATTTGACGTCCGAATAAGCGCAAACGCTGGAGCATGCGCCACTTCCAAACTTTGTCCAAATTTATAACTACGGAGGATGGGTGCTTACTTGGTCAGATACGGTAATAAACCTGTAACAAATAAGCTTCTTTTGCCCTTTTGATATGATTTTTTTTTTTTGCAGGAGTGGCAGGAAAAGCATGATTACTTGGAATATGAAGTAAGTTATTTTTTTATATTGTGAAAGCTTTGGATTATTACACGAGATCCGATTACAGTAGTTTCTTGACTGGTCATTACCAGTGCTGTTGTAGTTTGTATCTGCTATTGTTATCCCACCTTAATCTTCATCGTTTTCTAACTCACCTCATTATCAATTGATACCCTCATCGTCATAGACCTTTATCACGCTTGTTTGAGTCAGTTAAAACTTAATAAAAACACTATTTAAACGGCACAAATGAAAAGACCAGGTCAAAATTACTACGTAGTCAAAAATTGAGTTTTTGATCTTAAACAATTTGGTAGTAATGAAGATTTTAAAAATGAAATTTTATACGAAATTTTAAAAGAAAACATACGAAAGTTTGCATGAAATCGAGGTTGGAAGGGCATCGATGCCCGTCCAGCCTCAACTTCTTGTAAACTTTCATAGATTTTTCTTATAATGACAGGATTTTTTGTTTTTGAAAACTCATCAGTGCAACAATTTTTACTACTTAGAGCGCAAATTTACTGCTTAAGCTCATTTTGACCTGCTCTTTCCATTTCCGCAGTTTATATCACTTTACTATTAATTTTTAACTGAGTCAAACAAGACTGATAAAGGTCTATTGTTCACAATCTTTTAATCACTAGTTCTCAACCTTGATCATCATCTTTTGATACGTCATTTTTCTAAGACAAATGTTTGCCTCTTTCAGGTCCCTCTGGGCCGGGCAAAATAGTGTTGCTCAATCACATTTTGTCTTATTGATTTCACCGGAATTACAGTTTTTTGCCTGCACAATGGACTGGGGCGAATAAAAATTTGCATTAGAAAAATGAAGAATTCGTACGTCATCAAATGATTACCATCATCGAGTAATGCTCAATCGTCTTGGTGTTAGTTTATTATCATCATCACAGTCATCCCGTCTGCTCCTATTTTGGTCTATCAGACCAAGTTTGTAGCACTTTATTTTTCAGTCTAATACATGTGTTTATATTTTGTACAGTACAAGAGATACCGATCGTACGTAAACGTTCTCAATGGATCCAAACTGGAAAGTAGATTAAGGGACAAGAACCATCGCTCGGGCAGGTCAGAATTTGCCAACGGATCACTTTTGATGCAACTCAAGCGACGCAGTTCTCTTGGAAGCATTGATATGTTGGGTGTGGGGTCTAAAGCAAGGGTTAACAGGGCCAGCTATTTCATGGCAATATACAAATAATATTTCATAAAGTTTAACATCTATTGTACAGTATTTAAAAGACCAATTTTGCATGTATAGTAATAATAATTCGCACATTTATATTGTTTAAATATTTGAACGTGTCAACACCACCTTAAAAAGTTTCTTCAGAATTCTTTAGGAAAAAAGATTCTACTGTCGGATTTGTTCCGATGTTTTCTGAACGTGACGATTTTTCGAAAAGTCTTAACCCTATTTTTGCAAGCAAAAGTTAATGTTATATCCGCAATATGTGTTCGATTTCAAGCTTTGTCAAACAAAAATTATAGAACAAACAAAGTTGTTTAGAAGTTGTTCATACGTCGAAGTTTGGTAGAATCTACCTCAGCAGTTCGGTAAGACCGACATCGTCATGTTATTATTAGAAAATTTTCTGAAAAATTACAGACTTATTGTTACACGTGTTAGACCGTTAGTAGGTTTATACTAATGGTATTTAGTCTTCAATATTTAAACACGGAACACTGCCGTAGCATCATACTTTAGATAATTTGTCCTAAACAGGTTAAGAACTTTTTTTTTCTGTTAAATTTCATAACATCGCTGTCTTTGCTCAAGCTTTTTAATAATTAGTACAGAAAATGCAATATTTATTATTTTAATATATTCATTTCCATATTATTTATATTCTTAATGCCATTATTGTTTTTATTTTAATAGGCAATATTTTTGTTATTTTAAATATTGTTAATCATATCGTATTTTATTTCTTTCAATATTTCTTTTCTTTGCATTGCTGTTATGTTTGTCCAGGGGGTTAACCATAATTGCAATTTTTGTCCCCATGCAGTTGAAGCGTTTCTTATTGTCTGTATGCAAAAGCGTACATATTATCAGGTGCCCCATCACCTCAGATTCTAAGAGCAAAATAATGTTAGTCTTTCGAACCACAAGTTCCCCAGGGCTTCAATCTAATACTCAATTTTTAAACTTTTTGTTTTGTAAATCCACAAAATTGTCCTTTATTCTGGCTTTCTATCAGCTTAAAACTTTCAATTTTCCAACAGTTTTTTGTAGATGTGTAAGATATATATAGCTGTAAACGTTTAGACAGTGTTTTTATTTTTTCTTGGTCAGATGAATTACAAGTATGCCCCGATTTGAAACAAAATAATCGCTTTTTTATCAACATTTCAGACAGGCATTGTATTTGATTGAAAAATCAGTGTTATTGATAAGATAAGCTAAAAGTATAAAAGGTATGTAAACCAAATAACTTGTTTACTGCATTGTGCCATGATTTACATGTATGAGCTTCATCAGTGGTTTAAGCCTCTAGATATAAGATTTGTTTCAAATCGTTCAAAATTTGAAACTTGGTATGAGAACAGAGCTAACGGAAAGCGTTTTACTTTTATTATTTTTACTGTTCCCGACGCTATTTTGAAATTTGGCATAGATCCTGTTTTATTGTTAACGTTTGATGATAGTATTAAGGGAGGCTCGCACTACAACACATTAAATCACATTCAAGTTAATTTTGGCGTCGGGCTAGAGACCAAATCAAAAACACTGAGAAATTTGTATGTGGAAAACAAGATTTTTATTTAGACCAAGAAGGGATACTCGCGAAATCCGTTGTAATAAGGGTTATAAACAGCAAGCATACAATTATTAGCATGCAAATATGTACACAGAACAAGGTCTCTTCAAGTAATCTTTATGAATTGCATGCTTCCTCAAAGCGTTCAATAAGAAAAGTATGAACTTTACTCTGGAGAATATTTTGTTGAAGATGTTATCAATATGCTAGAAATCAGCATTTGTCTGTACACCTATCCTTTGCTGTTTCAGTGATCAATCTTACCGCTATCACATTCTTTATACGTTGAGTGTTGCGCTTATTTTCGAATCGACGCCGCACGCAATGATTAACACAATAACCCGCACCTGCACCACATGCGACGTCATACCACAACATTTGACGTCATAGCTGTGATACTATGCACCACTGGAGAAACATAACACATTGCAACACTTTACTGATCTATTTCTTTACTTTTGTGTACATTTGTCTTTCCGTATAGTTTATTGTGGTCCTATTCGTTGTTATAAAGTTCAGTAGGTTTATGATTAGTTTGTTTCATGTTTGTGCTTGTGCTGTTTTTGATTCTTTGCACGTATCAATCCTGTTTGAGTCTCGCCTAGAAATGATCCTCACCCTTGCCAATACGGAGTTTAATCTTCGTTACAGCAATTAGCGATCCAATTTCTATCATCAAAAGGTTACAACTGAAATACGAAGTTATTCTGGTTATTGCTAAGACCGTGGATATAGTCGGACGTCTTTTCATGCTTTTGTCTGGCATTGTTTTCGATACCGCAAAAGGGGACCATTTTCTATCAATTTATGCTCTTTAACATCAAACGGTCTCAACTAAAATACGAAGTTGTCAGACGGCTGACAAAGCTTACAGTTTTACCACTTACTAAAACGATGCGCAGTTGATATTTTCGCTATTAAGAACGATATAATTTTTGTGTGGAAAATAAAATTTGGACTTCAAGGTTCAAGGTGCCAGTTGCCGTTTCATAGTCAGTAAAATCTCCTTAGTTTTCAGCAGCCAATACTGAACATATATTAGTGCTGTTTGCTTTTTGTTGTACGTGTGAGGAATCAAGTTTGAGTCTGCTTATCAAGAAGACCGTGAATATAATTGGACTTCTTTTGTGCTTTTGCGTGACATTTCTTTTGAATGTGCAAAATAACCAACTAACTTGTCGGAAACAATGGTTTCTGTATGCTTGCGAATTGTACTGTTTCTAACCAAAATGTTTGTTAAATAGATAGGTTTATCTTTGTGTATTAATACCTTTGTATCTCTGTTCTTTATTCCGTGTAGTCGTTTTACCACTACTGAATATTTCTGATCTCACCTCCTGTTTGATGTGGCAATACGAAAGTGTGTCTGTCACCATACCAACACGTTTCGTTCTTGTCCCCTCAGCGGTGTACCCGTCCCTGCAACTTGCCTTTGGTGACTCTATACGCTGGGTGATGATACCTCGACGTAATACCCCACCCCCCAGGTGGATGATCAGTTGTCTCTCAGCTATGTGCGTGTGACATGCTAGGAAGACTGTAAATGCACCATGTAATGTAATAGCTAACCAACTTGCACTTACCAATAACGAAATTGATAGCATTAGGAATTGATCATTGCCAGATTCAAGATTTTATTAGAAAGGACATTTATTGTTATTCTAGATTTTGCGTTGGTTTTGCGAAAAAAATATAAATTTCTAAAATTAGGCTAATCTATATTAAGTAATTATACTATTTATGAGACAAAAGTCAGCTATTTTTGGAAATAACAGTTAGAACGTTATGGAATTTGAAATATTTCCTATTAAAGAGCAAGCTTAATATGATCATAATAGAAAAGATTAAAAATTAAAATATTTGGGGAATTTGTCGGTTAGTTTTTAGGTGTAAACTGAACCGAATTTCATACCACGTTGCTACAGTTGCTGTTATATGCGAAAATATAATACCCAGTCGGAGGTTTTTATTTTAAAGAAAGCTTTTTACAAAGCCTAATTCTATGTACAGTTTTTTTTTTCATTCAAAAGACTGACGTCATAACGTTACTCAATTTGCCCTTTCGAACGATTTCGCTCTCTTTGTTTGTAAACACATTTGCTTGTAAAACTCGAGTTTTCCTTTTTATTTCTTTTAAACCTGCATGCTTGCCTGAAGAGTCGGGCAGAAAATTCCATTCTCAAAGCTCACCGATTAAAGCTCAGGTTCTATATGTTATTGGCTGGCGAAGAAAAACAAAGTTTTTAAAAGCTGGCCAATAATTATGTGGCCAGTAGTTTTGGAATTTCAAAAATGATAATTAAAATAGGAGTGCATAGTTTGTTCGTTTAAGGAAGACATATTGCTAGGAATTGATAGATTTTAACTTTAACTGATGATAGTATTTATATCAGTCGTCTCGTGCACGATCTCCGAACACTTGCAGCGATTAACTTCCGAATTTCAAGGTGTTAATGCTGCCTTAGAATCTGTATCAGTTGGGAAATCAATTGTTAAATTCGTGTTTATAAGACACTATATTTACAGCATGGAATTCTTTTCAGATTGATAGGGTCAAGTAGGAATAATAATGAAAAAATGCTTCTTGAAAGGGTAGAAACAAGCTATCCGTAATCTGATCTCAAATTCGCAACTAATCTCGTGGCAGAAAAGATCGTTGTCGTTACCATTCCTAGGCATCTGGAGATGGATAACGAGACGGTTAATATAAATAGGCTCGGGCACTAAACTAACGAGGCAGATTGTAAACAGTGAGATCAGCTTATCAGCAGATTCACTTATGATGTTCCTATCAATGTTTTTCACGGGGTAGGGAAGATGTGCTACACTTGATTTTGTTTCCTAATAATGGAATTTTGCTCAAGTCAGTCAAATTTACCCAGCAAAAAGTTTGACAAGGTTTTTCTGATCATTTTAGTTTCACATCGTATACTCAACATTTTCTTTACTTATTAATTAGTAAAACTTCAAACCTTTATTCTTTCTATAAATAATGGAACTCTTCATAACAAGTTCAATGTTGAAATGTTCAACCTATTTTAGAAGCAGCTTTAAGACAAATATCTAACCCTTCGGAAGGCATGTTTTTTCAAACGTTTACATCTTCCCTCTCTTAAAGTAAACCTTGATAGGTGCAATAGCGGTGTGATAATATTTTTATACTACTTAACAACCATCAAATAAAACACTGTAATAAACACTGATTAAAAACTAAATTTTCTGCACCTCGTAGTCGCACACTACTTCGTTTTCGTTAGTCATTATTAGTTCTTTACCAATGGGGGAAAAAAAAGTGCAGCTTCGCTATATAGCCATAAAATATTATAATGGTCGGCGAAAATTGCACTTCTTGTAACTTTGTTGCAACGCGGTTGAAATAAATAATACTAGCATATTGATAAGTGTTTGTGTATTGGTTTATTAGTATTATGTTATTTGTTGTTATGTATAAATGAACTCGGATTATCGGAATTAAATAAAAAAAGATCTTTTTCTGGTCCAGCATGTTAGTTTAGTCCAATTAAAGCTACAGATCAAATTTAAGAACTATTAAAGTTGGTATGCTTAATCCGCGTTGCCAAGGATTCGTTCATGCGTGTAATTTCGACCAATCACAAGTGAAATTGCACGAGTGCGTGGGTTGTGCAAGCTTGTGTTTTGACAAGGTCGATCGAGTATTCTTTAATCAAATAAATCAACGCAAAACAAGGACTTCTTGTTGCAGTGAACCCCACATAAAAGCGACATGCAGCAAAAAAGGCAGTAGACACATGTACGCTTTGCATACCTTTTGTTAGTATAAACCTACAAATGGTCTAACACGCGTCCTGCATTCTGATTGGCTACTCAACTAAAGCTCTACTTCTGACAACGTTCTAGTTGAGAAAAGATGGTAGATCAAAATAGTAATGAGCCCCGTTTTGCTATAATTTAATATGTACATCCTTTTTTAACGATCAGCAGGTTTATACTAAAACAATTTGACCTCTCGGTCTCGTGGACTACGAGTTTGAATAGGCGATTCGGCCTACGGCGTCAAAGACTATTGACTCGTAGTCTATTCGTCCTCGAGGTCTAATTGTTAAGTAGGTATTAGGGCAAAGGCAGCACCTCCTAAATTATTTTAAGACCTAGGGTGCTGGTCCGGTCGGAATCGAAACGAGCCTCCCGCACGATAGACTGGCACCTTACCAACTAGTCCTTACGTACCAGGCGGCACTCACCATGATAAAAATAACAATGTAGGATACATAAGCTTCTTAAAAGTGGGATGTAACCGAGATAAAAAAAATTGCAAAGCTTTTAAAACAAGATGGAAAATAAGTAGCAATCAGTATATCAAATAACTACTATGGGGAGCACAAAAAATCAATATCCCATGCAGCGTAAGGGGAAATGGGCTACAATTATTGGAGTCCTTTAAGACGAGAGGTCGAATTGTTCAGTTTAGTTATGTACATTTATTACGGTCAAGTGTAAGATACCACACCCCTCTGTAAGACCCAGCGAAACCCGACCCAGTGGAAATTTCCCCCCTACCCAGTAGATTGTTAGCCTCCCCAGAACCCAGTAAATTTAAATTGACCCAGAAGCTTTTTTACCTTCCCTAGTACGAAAGCTGAGTACACAGTGTGTTTACTAGATTTTACGTCTTGCTTGCGTAGAGCTAGTAAGCGAAGTCAAGAGCTATTAAACCCAACGAAAAAATAGTCTAACCCAGAGAATTTTTTCTAAAAACCCAGTGGGAAATTCGATCTAACTGGGTCTGTTACAGAGAGGTGTGTGTTACCAAATAAGAGCGAAACAGAAGTTCACACTCTGACTACTTTTCAGCTCACTCATGTGCGCGCATGCGCAAGCAATGAATGCATATCGTGAGGGTAAAATGTCGACAAGTTCAACGTAGACTGAACTTAGTGGACGGAAATTGTGGACCGTAGACGGTCCTCATCCCTCCCTGCTTCCGCTTAACAAAAGTCCAAATAATCTTCGATGTCGCTGCAATAGGGAAAAGCAAAGATCAAGAATAAAGAATGTTTGTATGCCGTTATAAATAAGCTTAAATACTGGGGCAGAATTTGTCTGATTACTACTAGATTACCAAATATTCTGAATATGGAGGATTTCAACCAAACGCAATGTAAATATTGCCCATTACATGAGTTAGTTTTTAAGAAGTTATTGCCCATTACATGAATGAGCTGGCTGTAAGAGCCACACGCTACCAAAGTGGCCCTTCTGCTTGTACTTTAGCTGAAAGCACAACTGAAAATCAACAAAAAGGCAATCACAAAATCACGACGTTAACAAGTACTTAACAAAAACTATGTGGGAAAGAAAACAATTCATTAGTTGGATGATACCAATTTATACAAGCATGGGCAAGTATTTTAAAAACTCCATATACAAGACTCAAAAAACATCATCGTAAACTGATCAACTATAGACTTGGCCCCCGTTTTCTATTTTCCCAACTATTTCTTAAAATAAAACGAATTTAACACTAAAAAAGACTTAATACTAAAACTTTCCACTGTTTAACGGTTGTTCAAGGTAAAACCTGATCACCAATGGGCGTTTAGTACAAACTGCTAAAAAACTTTATTTGATACCATCACTTTATTGAAAATTTCAATACATTTTAAGATAAGTTTTTTTGGATTAAAACTCTACTTCTAATACTAATATGTATAGCTTAAAATAGAACTCCTCCCAATACGCTCGCTCCATTATATTATTGTTGAACTCTACAACTTGGTTTCTTTTGGGAGCAAAACTATATTTAAGTACAACTAACTAAATATTTAAGAATTTCACCAAAGTGTTGCATTTTTAAGGCTTAAAGCTTTATTGCTTGTACTCTATGGTAATTAAGATTTCTTTCTGTCCCTTTTTTGCTCTTCAAACGGGTCAAACATGTGACATGTGATTGATGAAGGAGTGTTCAAATGGATCCTACCGCCATCAGACATGCAGTTAAATCAAGTGGCATGATGTTTATTACGACATACGAGGAAGCCATTTTGATTGCGCAAGCGACATGTTGGATGAAAAGTTTGAACCGAATCAAACTTAATTCAACATCAGTACCCACTACCAACCAACAACTTTGATCGTTGTGCTCAAACATATGTAAAAATATGTTAGGTCAAACAATGTTGGATAGGGTTTGACAAACACGTGTCACCCGTTCAAATGATTGTTAGATTCCACATATTCCACATAACGTTATGACAAATATAAACAAAAATAAACCTGTAAATGTAGTATTTTTATATGAACTTAATATTTACATAAAGTAAGTTAATTTTTTCTGAATTTTTTTATCGTTCTTGATGAAAACTAAAAATACATTTTTAATTTTTTAACATGGTCCGTGATGTTGAAAGTGATGTTAATTGTTACTACTGTTTGGTAAAAACATCTGACTATTTCGACATACGCAAACAGGAAACGTCACATTTTCAATACAAAGTTGAAATTTCACAAACCCGACTGCTTTCTCTGTATCTACAATACCACTAGTTTCTCAACAAACAGCCTGACATCTATATTTTTTAAAGTTTTTCTACTGAAATCACGATAGCCCTTCAGTCATATTTGAGAAAACAATTAATTCATGTGATTTTCCTTCCAGCTTGTAGTATTGTTAGTAACTAGTTGTATTTCTAATACAAGCAATTTTTTTTCAAACCAAAAATTACTGCTTCAATAACTATTACCAATTTTATCTGATATTTTCATACGTGTACAACCAGGAAGTGTCCGTGTTTCCAGTGAGTATAAGCACATTATGCTATGATTTAAAACATCACTTTTTGAGGTACTAGTTAAAAATGGTTTCCTTTACTAGTGATTGAGTTAAGTACATTCTCAGCAAAATACAGCTGATGTACTACGTTCTCTTTAAAAGGGTTCCTACCCCTTCGGTTTTCATTCTCTTCAGACGTTCTTGAATATCAACTTCTTCCTCGAAGAAATGAACCAAATACGGTTCAGTCAACATGGATGCCAAAAATTGTTCGAAAGAAATCGCCCAATAAAGGTCAAGGGCACCAGATAAAGATGGTGCGGCTTCGGACGAATTTAGCTCGGGTTCATCCTGCAATTCTAATGTCAAGTCACCATCCGTAGTTCTTTCAGAAGAAAGTTCGGGCAGGTTGTCATAATCACTAGATTCTGTAGTCAAAATATTTTTCAAGCTTGTATTATTCATTCCTAATTCTCCTAAAGGTGATGATGGCGAATGGGTTGTCTGTTTGATGTTCTCAAGCCGTTCATCCTTTTTTTGGCAACAGCTTCCTGTTGCTGATTCAGGCGGTAAACCTTGTTCATCACCCAGTTTGCTACAAACAAGCTCTAAAGTGTTCCAATCTACTGCCGTTCGGTCAATATCGACAGGTTCTGGACTGCTAAAGGCATCATCACTTCCCACATACACAAAATCCTCCCCATTGTTACTATGGCCTGGGGTTCCAATTGAGGAATCTGAGCTGCGGGCGGCATCAGCAAGGGCCTCCTTTACCAAAAGCGAGCTCTCCAGTTGCGAAGCTATAGTAACGTCCTCATTAATCATTACTGGATTATTAAAGGCAGGTAAACCAGGCTGCATTTCTTTCATCCCTTTGGATTTCTTACTGGGTCCAGGATTTTTTTCATCCAACTTATCGTCCATGGTGATCGCTGGAATAATTGATGAATTATCACAGTTCTGTGTCCGTTTTTCTGATTCACTTCCAAACTCTCCTAATTTAAGAAGAACGCTACCGACCGAAGCTATTGCTTGATACAGCTGCTGCTCATTGGGTTGGTCGCGAAACAGTGAATACATTGTTTTCCACAACAGAATAAACTGCTCCTGAAAATTTTAAGTAAGAAGTTAAATAGGAATAATTGACAAGCAGAGGATCAACAAGGATCACGAAAAGGAAAAGATTACGAGGAACAGCCTGATTGAGAAGTAGAGGATCAACAAGCATAACGGAAATGAAAAGATTACAATTGCATGAATAATTGCTAGTAAGTCCTACAAGTCAATAGAGTTAATTGAAATAGTAATCTTAATCTCAACAAGCTGATTTTCCTTTGAGAAGAATTTGTTGCTATCGTCAACGGAAAATAAACTGAAACACAGTTTTGAAACAGCGGACAAAGGTAACCTATAGCTATTGAAGGAAAGGTAAATACAAAACTAATATTGACTGCACCCACTTGTGTCATTCTTGGAAGCTCTTTTGATCTCTTCTCCTCTTGCGGTATCATGAATTTACGCCTATCCTCAGGTTTTCGATCACCACTAGTTGATGGTATTTTTACATCGATTGGTCTGCTTGGATCCACTCTGCACGATGAGAAGGAAAAGTAAGAGATAACTGACCACACGTAATCGCAAAGTAAAATGAGTACAAACTTTTGTACAAAACCTTTTCTTAGCAAGGTGACAACATAACTCAAAGGTTCTTTTGAGAAGCGAACTGATCAAAAGAGCTATTCTATCACATGCAAGTTCATTATTAAACAAAAAACCCTTGAAGGTTTGCAATATCAATGAATTAATATATGCTATGGTTCCAAATGCAGAAGTTGATCGCAAAAGGAGATTCTCCTTGATCAAACCTACCAGATAAGTAACAGAGCTTGATTTTCAGGTTAGAAAAGAAATTAGGTTCGCAGCTTAGCTATCAAAACCTTATGGTAAAGCTAGCTAAATCCTTTACCAGCAAAGTGGTCCAAGGAGCTTATCTCCGATTTCTGTAGTGTTAAGTCTGATTCCATCTTGATGTGACACTAATCAAGAATAGATATTGATATTTTCTTTTACTGCCCATTTTTTACTAGACAGCTTTATTCCCATTTAATTTTTAACACCAATAATAATAATATAACTGTATTTCAAATCGTTGAATGAATGAACTTTATGTGGCATAATTTCTTGAGCTTTAAGGCTGACCAAAATTTAGATTTGTAGCAAAATAATGTTACTTGGAATACGAGCTAAATCTAGCTAAATTCTTTACGAGCCAAGTAACCCATGGAGCTGGCGCTTATATCCGATTTCTGTAGTATTAAGTAAATTATAGTCTTTGATTCCCTCTGAATGGGACACTAATCCATCGAAGATTAGCTGCCACCAAACACTGCTACTCATCTACCTATCCCAGAAAGATGGAAAGCTGAATTGGCTAAGATAGAAAAGAGGGTCTCGCAAATCTTCAAATCTCTGCAAAGCTGGGATCGGACTGGGAACCTTGTGGTCGTAAAGCAGAATTCTTACCAACTGCATCAGCCATGTCCACCTATCAAAACCTTGTGGTTCATGTTTTTTTAATTCAGTTAGTTCATTTTCCTTTACCTAAATACAGTTAGCAGTAACATCTTTTACTTTATCGTGTCTACCAACATAAGGAAGCTGAAGTGATTACCTCATGTCACTACAATCCACAGCATGATTCCCTACAGGTTGAGATACATCGTCATTGGACTGCTGGACTTGTTCAGCACTTTCACCTTCGCTTGCCTCAGTGCAGCTGTCGATGGAGCTTCTTTCACTCTCGTTTCCAGTCTCCTCACACATCGCAGGTACAACGTGCATACAATAAACAAACTGCATAATGTCCTGGAATTCACCACGACAGATTACACCGAGACCTTGAGCAAATTGTTTAAATGTTATAAGCTCGTCTCCGTCTTCATCTATTACCTGTCAAAATATTCAAGGTGTACATTTGATAATAATAATAAATAATAATAATAATAATAAAAATAGCAACAGTAAAACTACCCTTAAGGAAAAGGTAGAAAAATTTTCACACCCCCTAGACACGACTAAAACCTATGTGCAATTATTACACACACTGAACGATTTATATAATTCGTTATGAACAAACGTTTTACTTTTGACATTAATTTAATTTTCAAAACTTGTATGATGTTTAAACAATGCTATTATTAAAGTTAAAAGGATAGAAATAGCTTTGAACGTGTTTTTCGAAAAAAAAATTAGAACGCTTTTATTCAGCGTACGATACAGACCACTATAATGGATATGCCTTACCTATGGGCATTTTCAGTGAAGTTAGTCTTTTTTAACTTCCGTGCAGATCACCAATCGTTCTATCATTACTGCCTCGACATGTCTTGACCAACGTTAAGGGCAAGGACGAAGCCAACAACAGACAAGTTGCTTTGTAAAGGATTAAATGCACCCAACTGTCAAGTCTCTTATAACAGACAGAACAGAGCGAGTTAATGTAACTAATGTAAATAATATCAGTCAATAACAGAATGCTACTTGAGACTAACAGCCTATTTTTTCTTGGCTAAATCAGATTATAGTATTATAAAATTCTTTTTATCTTTTGTGATGTTTATAGTACAAGTAGTCCAAACATCAACAACAGACAACATTCCTCCTCCAGAGTACTTTATCTATAGCATATTCCTCAACACAACATAACGCTTGTTGTAAATTAGCTGTTGACGTTGTCTTTAAGGGGATTGAATTTTATTGTATTTTTTTGTTTTTGTACTTCAGCATGCGTCAATGATGTCAGAACCTCCACTTTTCATGCGTTTTATTAACTTGCTGATTAACGATGCTATTTTCCTCTTGGACGAAGCTCTTCAGGTTTGTGTATATTTTTAGGAACCTACACCTTCATGAGAGGCATTTTGCTTTCACTGTTTGATATTTTATTAATGCACCTTCAGAGAACTATTCTATATGTATCTGTTTAAACTGTGAAACAACTTTTTCAAATAATACATAAACAAATAGATCAATGGGTGAATCTGAACATAGTTTTTATGGCAAGCAGAGGAGTATTGTTGGGATTATGAGCATTAAAGATACAAAATCACTAAATAATACGACATGTGACTAAATACAGATCCACTTGGTATCATAATATTGGTAAACATACATTATCGCTTCTTAAATCCTAATGTTTGTTGTTGAATAAAGTTAATGAATTGATGGAGCAATCACAATGAAACATACCAAAAAGGTTTATCGTATACACATATTACATTTAGTCGCAGCACTGTGTTGAAGTGTGATAATGAATCGAGTGCCATACCTAGTCTTGTTTATCATTTTCATCAGTTTCATACAAAGATATTGAGAAACATCACAAAGAAAAAATATGTTTTCAGGCGTGGAAACGGAATAACGATTAATGAATAACGTGATAAACATCTTAATTATAAAGAATTTTGAGATGATACGATGCGGGAAATGAATCATTTAAGATTTTAACATTGAGGCTTTTCAGCTTTTCCCGCAAACCGAAACCTAAAGAGGTCACATGACCAAGGTTTTCGATCTCGTATGCAGTTTGTGGTTCACGTTTTTGTATGTGTGGGACATTTTCTTGGGGTAAACCATTTGCCCAAGATATTTTATATTGAAATCTATACTTTAACAGATAAAGGTAGCTCATACTAGATGCCTAAGTGTTTGTTTTAGTATTGAAGACGGGATTTTTAGGAAAGGTTTATTCAAGGGAAGGTGCCTGTGGTCAGAATGAACAAGAAAACTGAACATGCAGTTCCCTAATTCTCTGCGTTTCTTGTTAAACCCTCTCCTTCTAATAAATTTCTAGAATGGTGAATTAAAGTCCTTGATTGCTGTATTATTTTTATTATAGAAATGTATTTTTTAAGTCTTAGATGGCTTCTTTGTAATGGCCAACCCTACAGAACAAAATATTAGTCTCAATACAAGCCTAGTGGCCTATGGATGTGGCGCTTATCTCCGGTTTCTGTAGTGTTAAGCGGATGAGAGTCTTTGACTCCCCCTGGCCGGGACACAAATCCATCGCAGGTTAGCTCCCAGTAAATGCTGGTACTCATTTACCTACCCCGGAAGAATGGATTGCTGTATTGGCTTAGGCGGAAAAGAAGGTCACACAAATATTCGAATCTCGGCAAACTGCTGGGATCGAACTGGGGACCTTGTGGTTGGAAAGCAGAGATCTTACCAACTGGACCAACAATGTCCAATAATATCAGTCTTAAATTTGAAAAATACATAAGGCAAACGTGAAACTCCTAACTTGCGTTCATGGAAGCCTGAGAATGTCTATTGCAAGGTCTCTATGACAAAGATATTCATTTGATTAATAAACAATAGATACAAAAGGTAGGTGAATATTTATACTTACGTCATCTGTTTATTTTTAAATGTGTTTAACATTTTGAAACTTATATTGAAGTATATGGAACAGATTAAGACACTTCAACAAGAGAAAGATGATGGAAACTGGGAGAGCTTAGATGAAGAAGCCAAGAGACAGGTACAGGAAACCTTTTTTATACTTAAATATTAGAATAGAAATAAAAAAATAACAATTTTTTAGTGTATAGATTTCAAACTTTCCCGTTTATTGTCAACCGAGAGTTTATTTGGAAGTTCGAAGCGATTGTTGTTTTAAATTTTGGGACCTCTCAAGAAAAGGATCAACTGTTTCATTAATATGCATGACGTCATAAATTGAATTTGGGTTTTTATGAACTTACTCGGTGTATTGAGAAAAGTTTTATTTCAAGTGGAGAAGCTTGTGTAACTTGAACGGGAGAGCATTGTGCTGTTTTTTGATGCAGCGTTATCGGTGCTACAACTCACCGTTCTCCCAGAGACTCAAAAATTAGAAGGTTTTGGATAAAATTTGTTAGCAATACCTGCAATGATTGAGAACCTCGAAAGTATGATTACAGTACATTTGCTCCCGGCATTTCACCAAAGAGGATTATATCAACAGTCCTATTAAAGCTGCCAGAAATATTAAACTTAAATAAGCTTGAACCAGACATCTTGTTTTCTGTTTTGATTAGTGTTTCGACAAAAACGATAAATCTTGTAGTTGTAACATCACATCGCTTTACAATAAAAAAACTCTTATGTAAATAAAACTATCGTTTCTCCAGTTAAAGTTTTTAAAATAAATTTTAAAATGTCCCAGTATTTTGGATATTACTCTATCCTTCTTCAGGGCAAGTGATCTGGAAATAATTATTGGGATTCACTGCCATTCCCTATATAGGAGGAGTTTCTGAGGCCATTAAGAAAATATTAAATCAACATAACGTTCAAGTTGCTCTCAAGCCGTACAAGACCATCTGTAGCATGTTCCCTAACCCAAAAGACCCAGTTTCCACCGAAGATACACGAGGGGTTATAAAATATCTTGCAGAGAATGTCCAAAAACGTATATAGGCGAGTCTAAGCGAAATTTCAAAACAAGAGTTAATGAACGCAAAAAAACAGCACAATCAGAGGCTTAAAACTCCGCCCTCGCTGATCACCACAAAACAACAAGTCATGATATCGCTTGGGATGATGAAATAATTCTTTGTACTTGTGGAAACTGGCGCGTACTTAAAGCTTGGCAAATGAACAAAACAAACAATGCTATCAGCTGTGATGATGGGTTAAAATTACCAAGGGAGTATTTGAGTGTTGTTCTTTTAAAGTCAAAAGAAATTCAGATATTGCTAGTAAGAAATTTGAACTTTACTAAGTATTCTTATCGTTCAATACAATTAAATGTAATGTAAAAATCTTATCCAACCTTTTTGTCACTAGTTTGTCATGAAAATAATTTGGGTTTGCCTGTCGCAGCATAAAAATTGATTTTTCTTTATCGTGCTTATAACCCTCATTATATCATTTTCTTTCCCAAACCTGTTCACAAAGGATCTATTTAAAGATTCTATTTTACAATTAGACTCCGAGGACGAATGGACTAAGAGTCAATAGCCCATGAGGCATGAGGCCGTAGGCCGAAATGGGTTATTCACACTCGTACTCCATGAGGCCAAGAGGTCTAATTGTTTTAGTGTAAACCTACTAAGCGGTCAAAAAAGGATATACAAATTAAATTATTGATGAAATCCTCATATTGTAGCAAAACGGGGCTCATTACTATTTTGATCCGCCATCTTTTCTCTAGTAATAGGCTATCAGAAGTAGACCTCTAGTAGAGTAACCAATCAGAATGTAAGATGCTTATTGTTAGTAGGTTAATACTAATATAGGTTAACATTTTTTTACGTTTCTTTTTTTCTTTAATCTTTTCAGAAACTGCAAGATCTACAGCAAGCTTCTGTAATGGCTCGAAGCCACAATATACTGGCTAATGAGACGGTCCAATCACTAGCATACATAACGGTGGATATTACCAAGTGAGTTTTCTTTTTGCTTATTAAAAATATTTTTTATTGACGGTAAACTTCATACTACTGAGATGCATTTAGAAAAATTTAGATTTTAAAACCCAGTTTTATATTGTGTCGCCTCGAGAAAGATTAGACTGTATCCTTTTCTACTGTGGAAAAGCAAACACATAAGCCATTAGTCCATGAGCTGAATCTCAAAAGAGGCTTAAAAATTGAGTTTCGTAGCACCCCCCACGGGACATAGTAAAATTGG
>JAOBAY020087273.1:0-10368 GCA_025331085.2 Zoanthus sociatus
TAATTTAGAATTAAAAAAAAAAAGCAAGAAAAGAATTAAAAGACAAGGTAAGATAAAAAAAAAAAAGAATACGACATTGCTCCATCATGGCCAACAACGGCAGGAAGGCAACAACATTCCAACAACATTCCAGTAGATATCCCATCAGCATATTGGAAAAGGGCAATGTATTTGCTATTTCGAGATCAGCCTGTTACAGAGATCAATGAAAAGCTCGTGTGCCACTACCAGGCTTCCAGGCTCAGCTCCTTATCCCAGGTAAATGACATTGCTGTGGCTACAAGAATTTTGTGAATCATGTTCATTTGACCTCTCAGTGGTTTAGCACATAGGTCACAGATTACTGTTCTTGCTTATAGGAAAGGTTGGCCAGTTGACAGAGGAAAAACTGATGTCGATCTACGCACACTACAATGGTGACATGGCCATCGATTTGGAAGAGTTCAACTCGAAGTGAACAGATGGAGGCAACACTGGTCTATCTGAGAACCAACCAATCCTCTTCCACAGACGTTGGTAGAAACTCTAAATGTAGCTAATGCTGGCATTCTACCCAGGAATCTCTGTAGCAGTAAAAACGCTCTTGACGTATACTATGTCAGCATGTGCTGCTGAGTGCAACTTTAGTTTGATGAAAAGGTTGAAGATGCCACTATAAAACACGATGACCGACAATCACCTTTCATCGCTAGCATTATTACACATCCACAAGGAAAAAGAACTCAATGTTGAGAGTGTGATCGACCAGTTTGCACAGCTCATTTGCACGTTTCTAGATCATATGTACTTGTGCCTACTTGAAAAAATGACCACGCTATGCACCTGACAGGGCAGCTCAAAGTGATTGATAAACAATATTCACAATTCCCATTTTTTAGTTTTTTTAAAGTTACCATATTTTGAAAGTAAATTTCCTTAGGTATGTTCCAGTGAACTCAGAGTTCAGGGCCTGGCCATAGATTAATATTTTAGGGGAAGCAACTGTGAGTATTGTTTTGTAAGATTGTTGTCCCCAAAAAGTTTTTAAGCGGGAATTGTTATGTTTTCTTGTTCAGCTTTTGCAACTTTATCTAAAACTCAATTGCATTTGTGTTTTTTTAGATGTTTTTTATTCTAAAAGCTGCTTATTACACCCCCCCCCCCCCCATCCTAACGTAAAATGTTAGCCCCCTACTTTAAATTGCAAATTAAAATGATTATAAACTTGGTAACACTGTTACTATGTACATCCTCTGTGCACCAGCAGGCTTGCATGACATTTAGCTTTTAACTGCTGTGGACTGCAGGCTTATGTTTTTCCCAGTTCCACCATTTTGGTTTTGACTGTGTACGATGGTTGGCATTAATTTTCTTTGTGTTTATTAGACTTGTTGTTCAGAACCGAGTCACTTCCTCGTTGGTGTGGTGGCAGCAAAAGCATTACTTAAATGCATCAAGAGCCTCTAAAATACAACCCTGAAGCCTACCTCTTGGTTTTTTAAGTGTGCTTCTACAAATAACTCGCAGGTAAATTATGTCTTCTAGAACACCCAAACAATAGCCATTGACCAAGTTAGGAACTATAAAGTCATTTGAAGCTTGGAGACAACATCTTCAACACACATTATTAGTTTCCAACTTTGCTCCCTTCCTGGTAGAGGTTTTCAAAAGAAAAACCTCTCAAACTCCTCTCAGAGGCCTCATAAATGACTCAACGTCAGTCTTAGAATCCAGTTGGCACATGCCCATACAGAAAAAACATGCCACCATGTTAAAGTTAAAGCAGATACAGGAGCTGATGCTACAGTAATTCCCTATGAACTGTACAAGAAAATTTCGAAAAAACCCCTTCAGAAGATTCAGCAACCACTAAAGGCCTGGTTAGCAGCTAAGCCCATCCATCCAGTTGGTTGCATACGGCTTAGGACCCAATACAACAGTCGTTCCATGGATTTGTTGTATCTTGTTGTGCATGGAGATTTTACCCCTTTGCTGAGCTGTGATGCGTGCCTTGATCTTGAAGTACTTAAGTTTATGAACTTAGACCTCATTCAGCACACCGGCACTGAAAGCGAGTCAAAGACAACACACCCTGGAAATGTGGACAATCTCATCAAAACAGACCCGGTTCTAAAAGACTACCAAGACTGCTTCAGTGAATATCCCGGGAAGTTGCCTAATCCTGTGAGCTTAGAAATCGATGAATCTGTAACACCTGTAATACATCCACCACGAAAAATACCTATTGCCCTTCTGAAACCAGCTAAAGAAAAGTTGCTAGAAATGGAACATGACGGAATAATAGTGAAGGAGGAAGGACATACACCATGGGTATCATCCATGTTAATCGTTGACAAGAGAAAAGGAAAAGGAGTTAAACATGAAAATGGACAGCCAACAAAAGAGCAAGTACGGATTTGCATTGATCCTAGAGACCTGAACACAGCTTTAAAAAGGGTTCACCACCCCATGGTCACTGTTGAAGAAGTTGCAAGCAAACTTTGTAATGCAGTCTCGTTTACTACGCTAGACGCCTGTAGTGGGTTCTGGCAGTTGCCAATGGATGAAAACAGCTCCAAATTGCTAACTTTTAACACCCCCTGGGGTCGATATCGTTTTACAAGGTTACCCTTTGGAATTGCTCCAGCACCAGAAATTTATCAAAGAGAAATGGAGAAACTGTTTCAAGGAGTTCCAGTCGACATCATTGTGGACGACTTCTTGATACATGCTAGGGATGAAAACAAAATGAATGAGAAGTTAAGAATGGTATTGGAGCGTAGTCGTGAAGTTGGATTAAAGTTCAATCCGACGAAACTGAAGTTAAGAGTAAATGAAGTAAATTACGTTGGCCATGTTCTGACTTCGCAAGGGTTAAAACCGGACCCTGAAAAAATCAAGGCAATTGTCAACATGCCCCCACCCATTGACAAAGAAGGTGTACAAAGATTCTTGGGAACTGTAAACTATCTTGACAAGTTTATTGAGCGTAAAGCAGAACTTCAAGGCCCGATTGAACAGTTAACTCAACAAAATGGCGCCTTTGTATCGGAAACACCATAACAGGAAGCGTTTGAAAGGCTTAAGGTTGTCATCAGTAGCTCACCTGTCCTTTCGTACTTTGACAATAACAAGTCGACAGTTCTGAATGTTGATTCAAGTAGCACTGGTCTTGGAGGTGTTGTGATGCAAGATGGAAAACCGATTGCTTATGGGTCAAGAACACTTACTGAGTCAGAGAAGAGGTATGCTAATATTGAAAGAGAATTGCTCGCCATTGCTTGGGGGGCAGAAAAATTTCATACGTACCTCTATGATTGCAAAGTAGTTGTGGAAACAGATCACAAACCCTTAAATGCTATATTCAAGAAACCACTAAATAGTGCAACAGCAATCGAAACCAATGATGCAATCTACATCTGCAAGACAGTCGGGCTTTATTGCAGCAAGCGGAGGGGCTTCAGCTTCAGCTGAGCCAGATGTATTGAAGATTATAAAGGTTAAGAATTGGAGCCGTATTTACACACAACGTATCTCAAAGAAGGCACGAGAGGGCGTGTTGCGTGAGTTCTTACGTCAGAACATCAAAGAAAAAACTTGCAAAACTTTCAAACCCGCACACCCTTACAAACCTGCTGCAGATTCCCAAGATGAAGAGCTTCATGTAAAATTAAAGAAACTGTTGACCTCACAAGAAGTGAGAAAGTTCTTCGACAAAAGAGCTTGACAAATTGAGCTCTTGCTCAATCCACTCTCTATGCAGTGCCCCATTTGTGGAGCAGTTGTGTCACTTGGTCACTTTAATGACATTCTGATAAAGAAAGATCATTTCGTGAAACACTTAAGGAGCAGCCATACCAATAATCCTGTTACATCCAGCCACAGAGGTAAGCTGAAGTATTAAATTATTATACAATCACGTGCACTCAGGCCGAGAGCTTATTTCTCAGCATCCCTTAGTTATCCAGAAACTAAATTATTTTACTGACTTTTTATCTTACAAAATACATTGCATACAAACACAGAAAACAGGCACAAATGTTCCCTGTTGTAATTTGTAATTTTGTAACTGAAAAAAATCGCCTTTCAGAAAAACATTAGTACCTGGCAGGTCCTCAGGTACAATATAAAAGCTAAGAGAGCTTTTAAGTGCACCATTATTTAGTTCTGTGTTAACATTTTGCATAGGTTTCAAACCTACTATATTATGGTTGTTTTCATGTCTGTCAACTTGGGAAATGGTGTGTTTGTATTTTAATTAGTTTCAGTATTCTCCAAGTGCTAGGGCATACCCACAAGCATTCTAAAAGCGTTGTTTCAAAATAATATAGTATATGGCTGTTTGTTGACGCATGGAAATAGGACAGCTGTGTAAATGGCAGCCTACTGTACTTTCAATGGAGAGATGATGTGGTCATGTGCAAGGAGGCCCTGAATACAAAAATAATATTGTACAAATCTCCCCTTCCTAGCTATAATGACCATGATAAAAGACTGGTCTGCATAAAGATAGCTTAAATAGTGCTTGACATACTGGAATACTGCACATTTCTTTCCTAAATTGTGTAAGATGAGGAAATTGGAGATACTTAGTTCCAATTAAATGTTAGAAATTCTTCTTACTATACTTTATTCATTATGTATTTGTTATTACAAGAGTATCTTTGAATTTAGAGAATATTCGATGCTAGGAACATTGAAAAAAAAATACTGCAATTTCATGTTGTTTGCTTTCTCTAGTTCTGCTGATTACATTATAGCTGATGCTACAGAATTTAAAATAGCTTGTGGGGAATAATTTGTTTTATTTTTTCTTTAGCTTTAGTTTGGTGTTATTATTATACTTGTCATGTGGCTTTGAGTAAGTCCAGTGTGTTATATTGCCTAAACAATTTTATTCAATGGCATTTAGTGTTCCTTGTGAACAGGAAAATGTTATTTAAATGAAAACTTGCCTAGTTCTTACTTGGAGAATAACTCAAAAATAAATATTTCCGCACAACGTAGATATTTTTTGATAACAACTTGTAACAAGTTTTTATTCACTGAAAATTATATCGTATATTGTTTAATCACATTGTCCGCTTGCTTATCAATCACTGAGATTATAACTCTTTTGCAAAAGTTAAAAGTTTAACTAGCTTGAAACTAATCAACTCTAATTTCAATAACATCTAACTAAATCTTGAACATACTGTAATGTACTAACAAACTGAGCCCAAAATATTCTATTTTTGGTAAACTTTGATGAAACCATTGACGGAGACTGTAAGAATTCGCAACTTGATTCGATTTAATTCAATTCAATTCTTTTCAATCACTTGTCGTCTAATGTTTAAAGGTCAAACTAGCTATCTTTTTAACTATTTAATTATAGTTTCTGTCTATTTCTCTTTGAAAACAACTCAACCCTTTTATTTCTTACAAACAACTTTTGTTTTCTTTCATTCACTGGTAGCTGTATTGTTTTCTATAAATGGGTTCATACAAATAACGAGACAATGCTTGAAAATCGCAATGCTAATTTATTTAGATTTTGGATTTAAAGATATGTTCAATTAATGTCAGGGGAATAGGAGACAGTGTAAAGAGAAGAGAAATTTTCAATTGGCTTCGAAAGAAAAATTTCTCAATTTGCATGCTCCAAGAGGCCCATTGCACTGACAAATCTGCTCAGTTGTGGAGGGCTGAATGGGGATATGAAGCAATCTTTAGCTGCTGCTCAAGCAACAAAGCAGGTACTGTAATACTTTTTAACAACACATTTAGTTTAAAGTTGCAAAAATCTCTCTCTGATCCGGAAGGAAGATTCATAATCTGCGATATAAAAATAGAAGAAAAATGTCTCACTCTCGCCAATATTTACGCTCCAAATTCTGATGACCCATTTTTTTTTAATTCCTTACTTGATCATCTTCTGGACTTTCAGTGCGAACAGATTATTATAGGGGGCGATTTTAATCTTGTTTTAAACCTAGAAAAAGACAAAAAGGGAGGCCTCCCTAAAACTCATAAAAAAGCTGCTCAAGTAGTCAGTGAAATAGCCGAAAAACTTGATCTTACAGATATATGGAGGGTGCAAAATCCTGATACTGAAAGATTTACTTGGCGTCAAAAAAACCCAGCGATACATTGTAGATTAGATTTTTTCTTGATAAGCCAAAATATTATCTGCAACGTTAAAAAAGCGGATATTCTTCCTGGATACAAAACAGATCACTCTATGATAACTCTGGAACTTGCTTTACACCAAAATCAAAGAGGAAGAGGTCTCTGGAAGCTCAATACATCATTCCTAAACGAACTAGAGTACGTAAACGAAATAAAAAGAACAATCGAACAAGTTCAAAAAGAATACAATGATATAAACCCCACCTTACTCTGGGAAATGACAAAGATGAAAATTAGAGAAACATCTCTTACATATGCCTCCTCCAAAAAAACAAAACTTATATCTCACGAACAAAATCTAGAACAAAGAATGAAACATTTACAAGAGGTAATAGATAAAACAAACTCAGATGAAGTGCAGAAATGTAACGCAGCGAAAGAATACGACAAGTGCAAAACACAAATGGAAAAAATTATTGAGTATCGAACAAAAGGTACAATCATAAGATCAAAATCTCGCTGGTATAATGAAGGTGAAAAAAATACTAAATACTTTTTAAATCTCGAAAAAAGACATTACAAAAACGGTACAATTACATCTTTAAAAAATCAAAATGGAGATACAGTTATCTCAGACAAAGAAATTTTGAAAGAATGTAAAAATTTTTTTAATGACTTATACAGCTCCAAAATAAACATTAAAAATTTCATTGAAGACAAAACTTTTTTTAAAACCGCCAGCCAGATAGCCTTAAACATGGAACAAAAAGAAATATGCGAAGGACAATTAAATATAAGAGAATGTCTGAAATCACTGAAAACTATGGAAAAGAATAAGACTCCAGGAACCGATGGTTTGCCTGCGGAGTTTTATAAAGTTTTTTGGAATGATGTATCTGGGCTTCTAGTTAACTCACTTAACTACGCCTACCTTTCAGGGAGGCTTTCAATAACGCAAAGAAGAGGAATCATAAAACTAATCCCGAAAAAAGACTCCGAACTTTACTATGTTAAGAATTGGAGACCCATTTCGCTATTAAACTGCGATTACAAAATTGCTGCTAAATCAATTGCGAACCGTATGAAAATTTGTTTGCCGAATCTCATTAACAATGATCAGACTGGCTTCTTAAAGGGCAGATATATTGGCGAGAACATAAGACTGATAGACAGTATAATAAGTTATGCTGCAGATGAGAACATCCCAGGTCTACTTTTATTCTTAGATTTTGAGAAAGCCTTTGATACACTAGAGTGGCCATTTATTCGGAAAACATTACAACATTACGGCTTTGGACCGTCACTAATCAAATGGTTTGATACTTTCTATTGCGATACAGAAAGTTGTATTATAAATAATGGATGGACAAGCACTTTTTTTAAAATGGAGAGAGGGGTCAGACAGGGATGCCCCCTCTCTCCCTATCTGTTCATCATAGCAGTAGAAGTATTAGCCTCTGCTATTAGAGAGCACAAAAACTTAACAGGTTTTACAATTGACGGAAATCAAATCAAACTAAGTCAGTATGCAGATGACACAACATTAATTTTAAATGGTTCAGAAACGTCATTAGTAACAGCTCTACAACTTCTTAAAGATTTCGGTGAAATATCTGGCCTTAAACTGAACATGAAAAAAACAGAAGCACTCTGGATTGGCTCCAAAACTGGTAACCAAACAAAACTCTGCCCTTACACAGAATTTAAATGGGTTCAAAACAAGGTTAAAACCTTGGGAGTGTGGTTGTCGACAGACCCTAAACTCACTTTTTCAATAAACTATGAAGAAAAACTGCAAAAAATTAAAAATTGTTTGAATACGTGGGAACTTCGAAGATTAACATTATTAGGAAAAATCACAGTTCTTAAAAGCCTGGTCGCCTCTCAGCTTGTATATATATTGTCCCCGTTGAAAACAAACCAAACAGCAATAGAAGAAATAAATAAACTATTTTACCACTTTCTATGGAATGGCAAGGGGGACAAAATAAAGCGAAACATTATTATTAATGACTACCCCAATGGAGGCCTGAGAATGCTGGATATAGCATCCTTCAACAAGGCGCTAAAAATTACATGGATAAAAAAATACCTGGACAACGAAAATCAGGGCAAATGGAAAATATTTTTGAATCGAGAACTTAAGAATCAGGGGAATGAGCTCACTCTTATTAGCAATCTAAATAAAAAGGACATGGCAAAGTCTCTGAATATTTCCGACCCTTTTCTGAAAGAAATATGCGAAACATGGGTGGAAATAAATTATGAAGACAAGATTGCGTCCATTGAACAATTTCAATCACAATTTTTATGGCTAAATTCACTGATCAGAATAGGAAACCAACCCGTACATTACAAAGGTTGGATTGACAAAGGAATTTTGAAGATAAAAGACATAATGAAAAATTCATCACAATTTTTGACTCACGATGAGCTACAAAACAAGTATGATCTCAAAGTCTGCCCTTTAGCTTACTTTGGGATAATAACCGCAATAAAAAAAGTGAAAGCAAAAATAACTCTTAACACAGACAACTATGAAAGTTTGTCAACGAGGCTGTGCAAATCAAAAGAAACCAGTAAGATAATATACAAAATATTAGTAACACGGAAAAGCGCGATACCATTTAAAAGTCAAAAAAAGTGGATACAAGATCTTGATTTGCATATGCAAAACCCAGAGATAAGTTGGGAGGATGCATACTCCATGCCTTTTCAGACAACCAAAAGCACAAGACTAAGAGAGTTCCAATATAAACTTTTACATAGAAGACTTGCAACTAACACTTTTCTTTTTACAATCTTGAAATTAGGGGAAGACGACACATGCACTTTTTGTAAAACACACAAAGAAGATCTCTGCCACCTTTTCTGGACTTGTGAAAAAACAAACGATTTTTGGAAAAAACGAAAACTGTGGTTAATCAGCTGCAAAGCTGTACCAGAGGACTATGACCAAAACATAGCAACGGTTTTATGTTTGAGGCCAGATAAAACAAAATTTAAAAACCAGATAAATTTTTTTCTGCTGAATGCAAGATACTATATATGGTCCTGCAGAACTGCAGACAATCATCCTTCTTTTCAACAATACTTGCACCAACATAAAACACTTTATAGTCTAGAGTTTAATGAAGCGAAAAATCTCCAAACTGAAAAATAACCCTCTTTATCTTTACTTTTGGTCAAATAACATATGATTTATTTGATTTATTCACATCGCTGTCTCCTCTGCCCTCTGACAAATCTAACACCAAACAACTAAAATCTGTACTAAAGATTGCGTTATCCCCTTTACGTAGCATTGTCTTGACACACAAACTTGTAATAATTTTTTTTTTCATTTCTTTTTTGGTTGCCATATTTATTAAAACAGTACAATGCCTTTGTTTTAAACAAATAAAATAATTTGAATTAAAAAAATAAAAAACAAAAAGAACAAAAAACAAAAAAAAACAATTTTATAATTTAGGTGCTTGCAATAATTTGATTTTTGATATTTTATTGTAGTTATTGTTAATTATGCTGTAGAGCCTGGGCTGGGTTGTTCAGATGATGGATAACTTTAACCCTGAGTTTAACAGAATTTCAAGTAGCAATTTCTCCAAGAAAAGGTTTATGTCTTTTATGAAATACTGCTCAGATTTTTCGTGAAAAACTCTCAATCCCAAAATTACAGCTTAAATCTGTCTCTATTGGGTAGAAACAAAAACATGCAGGTTAAATCTTTAAGTTTTAACCAGGACCCTGTGCTACTGTTATTCAGCATTTGAACAACTGGGCAAATGATTGCCTCGTATGAACTATTTTCTGTCATTTCAAGTTATAGTTCTATCACAAGCACACAAGCATCACAACAAACAAATTGATAAGCTATAAAGCATTGGCAGTACAAAGTTTTGTCTATTCAAATAAAATAGGGCTTTTTTGCACCAAGAAACAAAATATTTTACAGACCTTAAAACTTAAGAAACAAAAGAGATTAAACATGTTAAAAGTTTAATATAGACAAGTTTAAATCTTTGGAAAAGATTGGTGAAATGTATTTAATTAGTATTCAACTTATTCCCTACAGATTTCACTATGGAGGCCTACAATGGAGCAAGTATTCATTGATCTGTGCTTCACTGAGCACAAAAAAACTTATATTTCTATAGGATTTAATAATTTATTGTTACTATACAACTTTTTGTTATTTTTGTAAAGTCAGTCATGTTACAGTTCCACAAAACTTTCATATGTGGGTCTCCTGACCAAGGCCATATTATTAGAACTTTT